>JAVSCE010008605.1:0-14690 GCA_032199065.1 Smutsia gigantea
TGACATCAAAGAGGCAGAATGAGGTGGAGGGAGGCAGTGGTAGTTTGCAGTCTTCTTTTCTTCCTCTCCTTAAGGCAACAGAGCTCAGGGAGGAGCTGAGTTCCCACCCTTACCAAACAGCAACAAAATAGGGTGACTTGGCTGCCACTTCCTTTTGGAAGTGAGGCCTGATGGGGAGCTGAGTTTACTCCCATGTGGAGGTAATTATTCCATGTGAGTTGATGCCCCACTTTTGCTGGGATAGTCAGTGGGGCTGAGGTACAGGGGGAGCTGTAATTCTATCCCACGTATCTTCACAGAGGCAGTATGAGTCAGTGTCCCAATTTTGCTAATGTGTTATCAGCAGGGTCCAGTGGGAAGCTGAACATACATACTCATCGGGCCTTCAACAGAGAGGCTGCTTGCTTACCAAAAACAGAAGGGAGTAAAGTGATAAGTTGTTTCATTATATAATTATTTTCCTAATGTCCATCTTCTATTTAATAGGAAAGGACTTGTTATACCAAGAACCAGGAAAATAGCAACATTAATGAGAAAAGATAATCAAAAAACTGAACGGACACCAACACTGAAATGATGTTGCTTAACGGTTAGTGACCTTGATATGACTTTGTATGATGCCATGTCTGCTATTGTATATCTGGTATTACTTTATTCTTTCATGTTCTCTTTACTTTGAACTAGCCAACCCTCATTACTTATATCTCCTAGGTCAGTGAATAACTCACTATATTGTATATTTCTTGTACAAATTACTGTGTTGTTTCTCCCTTTTGATTGGACTTTTGAGTATTATGGAGGTGCAGTATTAATGGTTGTGTGTCTGGGCCTTCTCTGAGCATTAGATTCAGCTGCTGTGGAAATGTGCCAGGATGTGGCTATGACTTCTTTGAAGTTATTATGAAAGAGGAAAGAAAGGAAGAGGAGAAGAAACAGTGCTTAGCCTGGTAGATCACAAATAGGGATATTTGTTTTATTGTAAGGTGCTAGGTTTCTATTGTGGTGATGGAAGTGGCCATCCAGGGAAAAACTTCTGTGTGTGAGAGAAGCACATAGAAAGGAGAAGTGGAATGTACTAATGCTGAGGTGGAATCAGCTTCAGTCTCTTTCATTGATGCTAACAAATTTGAGAGAAAGGTTTGAAATATTTTGAATAATTTGTTGGGTAGAGGATGTTTCTTTGACCATGATTCGATTTCAAAACTCAGTACTGTGGTGAAAGTATCAAACAAGTCTGGCAGACTGGTAGGAGCTGGGCACAGGAAAGACCAGGAGAGGGAAACTGTTGTCCTAAATGATGTACATGACTGCTGATTCTGCTACTGCAGTCCCCTGTCCCTCACCAGAGGAGGCCGAAGACAGGCTCATGCAGTAGTATAAGGAAGATTCAAGTTGGGAAGAAGGAAAGAGCTCTTTTCCAATTAGAGCTTTGTCTGGCCTACAATAGCTACATGTGATAGATGAGTGGAGTGGTCCTTTCTGCTTAACAACCGACTTTGGTACATGCAGACTATTTTTATGTGCCAGCTATATTAAGTTGAAACTCAGCATAACAATGCAGTTAAGTATTCTAAGTCCCAGAGAAAGACGGAAAGGTAGAAATGCTTATTCTCTCTGTCTTAAAGTTTTTCCCATTAAAAGCATAGTCAATGAGGGAATAGGCATTCAGAGAAGGGTGAAAGACAGAAGGGCATAGGGAGGTTGTTTTCCACATTTTGGGTATATTCTGCTGACCTCTCATGGTCTTCGAGGGTTAGGGTATTGATTGAAATGGTGTAGTGAGATGTGTTTTGAGTATGGGCAGGATAGACAACTTTAGCCATTTTGTATGCAGTATCCTGTTCCAGGAACAGCCATCCATGTGTCTAAGAATATGATTGGAACCTCTAGGGTAAAGTAATGCACAATGGGTACAACATAGGTGCTGATCCTAGGGGAGGGGGTGTGTGGCTATCTCTCTCCTTGAGACAAGGTACCATTCTTTCACTACTGGGCCACATTGTGGATCCTAGTACATGCCTTCTGAGTAGTAAGATATAGGGAATGAGGGATGCTCGGAAAATCATCATATGTATGTTCTTGAAGTACTTAAAACTTTGTTTAAAAGAGGCCTGTACATATGAGACCAAAACATGACATCCAGTTATGATGTCCCTCTGTCTTCCCATTGACTTTTTTCTCTGCAAAACCAAATTTCCTCTAGTTTGGATTCATCTTTAATCATATTTGAAATCACTAAAGTATTAGGGGTTAAGCATGGCTAAGCTAGATGAGGCTGTGTCAGTAGTCTATTATATAACTTTCAGTTCTTACTTATTGATGTATTAGATGTATGCTTGTTTGTTCACTTATTCTTTGGGTATTATGTGAAAGATATATGGGCAGGGAGGAACCACAATTCAGAACTGTTGATGATGATGAAAATTTGCCTTTTTCCCTCTTATTTACCTTTGGATTTCCATTCTTGACCTAGTGCACTGAAGCAGACAAGTTGGGCACCATCTGCAGAACTGGAGCAGTGCGTGGGAAGCAAGTTATCAATCTTACATTCTCGTGTAGGAATGTAGACAGAATCTTGATGCTCCTGCAAAGGTAAGCTGTCTTTAACCAAATCAGTGGTTATGGAAAACTAAGCTTTTGGGTATTCCTGCATCTCAAACAGCCACAAGTTTCACCCCTACTTCAATCCTTGGCAAAATTTAGCTTATGATCAAAAGGAAGGAAATTTCTCTGTATTGTCTCCTAACATTATTATGTTTTCTTTACATATGCTAATGGTATCTTCTCCTTCACACAATCTTAGGGTTTCCCTACCCAGAAAGTAAGACTTATTCCACATATGCCTAGGAACTGACTTGACACCATGGAAGATTGTTCTCAGATTTCATTGTGTGTTTATTTTGAGAAGATGTAAGAATTTATATGTGAGTGTGTTTCTTTGGAATTGTTCTGGAATATGTAGGGCTTCCTATTTGATGCTGGTGTGGTCCTGTATCAAGAATGGACTCTTACAAGTGAGAGAACAAATGTCAATGTATGTTCAGAAGAATTCTGTTTCTTTAAATGTTGGCCATATCATAGAGACATTAAACCACAAGTAAGAAGTACAACAGATAAGGTCTGATTCTTGTGGACAACATTTCAGAAAGGTCGAATATAAATGTTATGTTCAGCGGTGGAGCTGGGAAGTTAGAGTAGGTCCTTGTCATCTCACAAAGACAAGGGAACCAAACAATCAGTGCAGGAACTTGGCAATCTGTAAATATATTATTTTAGTTTTTCTTACCAGGTCTCTAGCAGGACCAAAATGCTCAAATTCACTACACAGTCTAGTTTAGTACTGAACTGCCTACTTCAAATAACTCTCCAAATTCTTACTCTCCTGCCTAAAGACAAATGCAAAGGGATGCATCTGCTTTTAATTTGTTCTCCAGGTGGGAGCATCCTCTCTGCCCCATTACACTTCCTCATATAGTAATAATCAGCTGCAGGGTAGAGCTAAGTACCAGCCAAAAGACTGTCAGAGCTGAAAGAGGCCATGGGGATTTTGTCCATAACAAACTTCTCATCACAGACCAGATACTTGGATCACAGTTGGCTCAAATGTATTTATTGAAGGTGTGAATGTTCTAATAGGTTTGTGAAATGGGAACTTGATTTTCTTTTTGGTCTATTGAAAGACAAAAAGACTTGGGAGAGTTCAGTTTAAATTTCCCTTCCCTGAGTCTTTTTTTCTCTCTTCAGGGCAAGTAACTTAGCCAGAGGTGTGTTTCCAAATCCCACTTCCTCTCTGTCTGCAGGATTTGCATAACATGGCTCCCCTTCTCAGACTGTGACTGGTTTATGGTCTCCTCTGTCCTTTATACTCTCTCGTTCATCTTCTGTCGGGCTCAGTTGGCCAACAGAAAGTCAGAGAGCCAGTCACCTGTGTCACAAAACAGAAAAGTGGGAAAGTACCCTGTTAACAACCAGACCTCTGACCAAGGGCTGAGATAAATGAGAGCTGATAGGAGGAAAAGAGGGCATCTCTGGGATTTAAACTCAGTTCTCTCTCAGAATTGACCACTGATGAGTTCAATGGTTAGTTTCCTCTCAAGAGATACAGGAAATGGGATTTCTGCCCTCTCATTATGTGTACCCCTTGACTGATCTCGCCTTTCCTTCTTAAGGGTTTTACTGTGTTCTCACTCATATTATACTTTCAAAATATTTAATTATTCTAATATATGAACATATTATATATCCATTTGTTTATTCTTCAGTTTCTTTCATCAGTGTTTCATTGTTTTCAGCATTAGAGGCCTTGATCACATTTTACTACATTTCTATCTCCATGGGGATTTTGTCCATAACAACCTTTATACCACATATCAGATAGCTTGAGTCAAAGACAGCTGAGGACTAGCCCAAGGAAACATGCTGACCTGGGATAGAATAAAAATAACAGTAATAATGGTGAAAACAGACATTAACACAATGTTTCATGTCCTTCATTTCATACTATGTGCCAGGAATATTTCTAAGCTCTTAACACACATGAATTCAGTTAATCTTTGCAAGAACTCTGTAAAGAGCAGTATAACCACCTTTATTTTACTAATGAGAAAGAGAAGAAAAAATTTAATAGCTGCCTTAAGACCAAACAGGAACAAGAAGCAGAGCTGTTATTTGAACCCAGGCAGTCACTCTCCAGTGTCCCTGCATTAAATCAACACACTGCCCTACTTCAGGTCCTTTGATTCTAAGTCCAGCACTAGAATGTATTGAACATCTGAGTGAACTACAGGCCCGATGTGGAGTTTGGATAATGGCTCTGCTCACAAAGCAAAGGGACTCTGAGAAAGCTCACCTGAAGAGTGGGAATGGCCCAGATTGCAGTGGGTTGCATTTGTACCCACAATCTTCAACCCTTAACTGAGGACACCAGGATGTTTTGTGTTTTGTCTACCAGCTTTGTGTTGGGATTGATTCATTGGGTGTGATGCAATTAGGGGAGAAAGTTGAAATTTTTGAACTTAAAGTAAAATTCTTTTCAGGGTTTTCATCAAAAAATAACAACCAAAAATGTTTTTGAGATACTTAAATTATGTTGGTTTACTGGACAGCATATTTGACCAGATCCAGATTTCAAGCTGAGGCATATTCCCATTTTTTACTTAGTTACATTTTTAGGTGGGTTAAATTCTTCTTGTTGGCTGACATTCAGGCATTGGCAGTCTGGGTCTCAACAAACAAAACACTCACCTTTCTCTTCCTTGCTAGAGAGAGGCATACTTTCATCCCTGCCTCTTTTCCTTTTAGAATGGGTAATGGTAGCTATAAATAGGTACAAATTACTGAAACCATAATCTCATTACTTATGTATACAATGGATGATAAAGACAAATCCAGAGTTTTTGTGTTGTTTTTTTGGTAAGTGTTCAGTTCTTTCCGTGGTAAATTAGATGACTAAGCCAGGCTCACATGTGAATGTAAAGAAGGGTTAAGTGGGGGTGGGTGGGAGGGATTGATGTCAAATTCTCTGCCTACCAGGTCTCTTAGACGTTCAGAGTCTATAGATACTGAGCAATTTTCTTGTCTACTCTGTTTCATCTGATAATATTCCTCCTAGGAATAAAGGGGAAGGGGCTATGACACAGGTAGGAGCTAACTGGCAGGCCAAAGATATGTGGTGAATATAAATATTTAGAGTTTTCTTTATTTATGGACAATGTGGGACTTATTACAGTTTGGTAAGATGCAAACTTGACTTTTTTAGCTAGTGAAGGCAAGATAGGACCCTGAAGTTTTGGAGGATTGGGTAAATCCAGTTTAAGTGGCCCTGACCTTATAATTACTTTCTCTCCTCATAGCAAGAAATATGAACAGGTATGTACTTTTCCAAATTTTCCAACTTCCCAATCCATGAACTTTTTTATAACCTGGTTTTCATGCTCTTAAACCAAGGACATTTTTTTTTGGTTTTGGAATCTATTTACCTACTTCCTTCCATGTTATCTTAGGGTGTTTGTCCATGCCATGGAAATACATACATGTGGAAGCCAGTGGCTCAGAATGGAAAGTTTGAAAAAGACCCTCTCTACAACCAGATCTCTAATAAAGGGCTGAGAATTTCAGTGATGAGAGGAAGAACAGGGCATTTGTAGGCTCTATGCCCATTTTCTTTCTTGGAAATCAATCCAGGTAAGTTTTGTATTTTATTTCTTCTATGGGGAAGGAAGAGAAAACGGGGCTTTCTTTGCTTTCTACTTGTTGGAAACTACCATTTCCTCTCTCCTGTCTCCCTTGGGATCTATGCATGCTTTCTCTGCTTCTTTTGTGGCTTTGTCATTAAGATTTGAAACTCCAAACAAGGATGTATTAATTTTCAATTACTAATTACTCCAATTTAACAACTTAAAACAATACACATTTATTATCTTATAGTTTCTGTGTGTCAGGAGTCTGTATACAGCTTAAGTGGGTCCTTGGCTCAAGGTCTTACAAGGCTGAAACCAACATCTCAACTGGAGTTGTGATCTCATTGAGGCTCAAGGTCCTCTTCCAAAATTGGCAAAATTCACTTCCTTTCAGCTATGGACTGAGGTTCTCGCTTCCTCGAGACCCCGTGCTATTCCTTGCCATGTGACTCTGTCCAAAAGATGCCAGTTTGCTTCTTCTCTCTTGTCCCTGGCCTCTATATCCTCTCTCTCTCTCTCTCTGTTTGGGGGTGCGGGAGGGGTTGGAATTGCTTTCTCAGAGGAAATGTTGAAGAGTTAATGCCTCAGTCATTTTCAACAGAGTAGGGAAAAACATTTAGACATCCCATTAGATCTTTCCATCTATGGAAATATTTTCATCAACAGAGTGGTGGAAAGAGGATGATCAGACAAGTTTTCACTCTGGTTAAAATCCAACATGTATTTTTAAGCCCAAGACACTGATAACATATTGATGAGTTCTTGTCTCCACTTATGTGAACCATACCAGCCACCCAGAATATCATAATGGTAGAGGACATGTTCAGAGATAGGATGGTGAGGAGATACCATATCATACTCTTTTAAAGAGGTTACCTAATGGGGTAAAGTTCCTTCAGGGTAATCTACATTTTGATTAAAACAAATTCAAAAGATTAGTGATCTCAATTACATTTGTAACATCCATTTGGCTATACAACAGAACATAATCATGGGAATGCTATCCCATATCATTCAAAAGTCCTGCTCATATTAGAGGGAGGAGGTTATGCAGGGTATGTGTATGGGGACTCATCTTGGAGACTGTCTGCGAGTTCTGCCTTCCACTAAGGGACTTGGAAGTTTGAGGAGGAAGTTTGGGATGGAGAAGGGTGTGATGGGGGTGTGGATGGAAATTTCAACTTCAGAGGAAAACAAGTCATATATAAAGCAGCACTTCTAATGAATGACTTGAAATTCAACAGTTTAACACAGATGAAGATGTATCTTATCTGAGTGAGGGAAGAAAGAAGTCCGAAAAACATGCAACAGGTGAGGGGAGACTAATGCAGGGAGAGATGGAAGAGGGAGGGCACTGGGGCAGTTGTTTCATAGATCTTTTGTATAAATCCTGGGGCCTACGCAGGAACTGGAAACATCAGGTAACTGTAGGAAGGTTAACTTGGCTGGGGAGCATTTGGGCAGCGTCACCACATTGAACCATGCTGTGTGCAGTGCTGCACTCAAGAAAGTGCCATTCAGGTATACTAAAGTATGATTGGCATGTTTTTGAGTGTAGTAATTCACAACATGCACAACCACATGTGGTGACCCTAATGGGAGAGGGTGGGGGCAGGGCTGGTGTATGTGTATGTGCGCAGCTGCTCTCACTGTGGCCAAATCACCATCCTCTCAGAAGACTCTGAAGTGTTTCTGGAAAGACCACACCTAGGATCTGAGGGCCCTTAGGAAAACTTCCCATCCAAGTTCTTCAAAGATTTGCATACCTCTGTCCAAAAAGGACCCGAAACCTTGAAACAAAGTTTGGGTCGGGTCCATTTCTCTCCCTCTTTCCCACTTTTCCTTGGTGCACAATGTCACTTCTCTTCTTGGGAACCTAGAAACTCTTCCTTCTTTAATATCCTTTCTGACATCACTGTAACAGTAGCAGTTCAGGTGGTCACCAGAACTTTCATTCAGTTAGTCTCTTTGCACATTTTAACTGTTTTTTGTGTTTTATGGGAACTATAAACATATTTGAAATATGAGCGGTTTCAATTCCCAGGCCTTTGGAACTAAACACATATTGTATACACTCTTCTCTCTGTTCTTAAGGGGCCCCATCTTAACCCAGAAATTTCACAGACTAGAAGAGAGGGACAAAGAAAGGTAAAAGATGTCAAGTGGCCCAATCCTGGAGACCATTGCAGGACTGCAGTAATTCATGGGAAGCACTTTGCATATTGTATGTACCTATGTTGGGAAATTAGTATATTCGGATGTCCACAGACTTTGAATCGTCACAGCATAGAATTGGCAATGGATATTTGTCAATATTACTATTTCCGAGCAGCGGCTTGTCTCGCTTCACTCCATAGCTTGGTGAAAATTTAGGTATCAATGAAGAGAGTGCTCTTTCTCATGTCTTAATATGTTCACAAGTGTCTACCGCTCAGTGTTTCTTGCTTTCTTCCCTTCACTGGTCTCAGCCACTCCTGATATGAGCTGGACTGTGGAAGTGACTCTGACATTTGTTCTCAAATTTTGTATATATGTGGGAGAGTGTGTGTGTGTACATGTGCACATATGCTTTGAAACGCTTGTGTTTGGGAAGGTACCTTGTATGATTTTTTGTTTTTGTTGTGGTTTGTGGTTATTATTCTTGTTTGGCCTTTATATGTTTGTTGTTCACTTCTATTTTGGTTCCTATGTTCAGTTTTTGTTGTTTTGTTTTTATGCTGCAGGGCTTTGTATGTATGAATTTATGTTTGGACTTTTTATGTTCCTTGCTCATATTAATGATTTGGTTTTAAGCATTTGTGTTTTTGCTTTTGTTCTTTAAGAATTTGTCATGTGTTTTTTTTTCTCTTTGTTGTCATTTCAATTGGGTTTACTACGTGTGTATGTGATTATCTGGGCCATGACTTGTTTTTGTATTTCTTTTTCCTTGAAATTGTCTTTATATGTGTTGGGGATTCTTTTGCTTATTTTTGAGTTGGGTTCATTCTTTTTGTTGTTCTTTTGTTATTGTTTATGCATTTTTGTTTATGGTTTCTCTTAGAAGTTAGCCTCAGATGTCCCTGAAATGTATAATGCTGTTGAAATGGATACTTTAAGGTTAGTGAGAGAGAAAAGGATAGGAGAAGAGAAGAAGAAATGGCATTGGGCTTGTGGTGGTTGAAGAAGAGTGACACTCCTGCTTTTTGGGGCCATTGTTTTCCTTTGAGGAGTTTTTTTTAGTTCTGTGAAAGGATGAGGGGAGAGGAAGGTACTTATCTCACACCTCTTGAGAATGAGGATTTGTCACTTTGTCTTTTCACTTCCACATTCCTTCAGTTGTTCCTTCTAAACCTTAGGTCTTCACAAAGAAAAAGCAAGAGTCACCGAGAGAAGACTGATGGCATTAAACCCCTGGAGACCATCTGTAGAGCCAGCGCAGTCACTGGACAGCATGCTGTGTACACTATAGAGCTGGGAAATGGAGGTAGGGAGCCATCATCTCCAAGCCTCTTCCCAGAGGAGCTTCCATAAACCACATCACATCAGCATATTGAATGGGCAAGTAGAAGTTTGTGGAATTTTGTGGCATCCAAATTAGTTACATGTCTTACCCTGCTCCAAATGTTGGATGAAATTTAAATTATAACCAGGAGAAAAGGAAGTCCTCTATTTTATCTCCTAATATTACTTCATTCTACCTATATACAACCAATGTCCACTGCTCAGGAAGTCTCCTCCCCTCTTCTGAGCACTACAGGTTTCCCTGGACAGAAAGACTCGCATCCCCAGATTTGTGCCAGAAGTGAGGGTGATACCATTACAGGTTGTTCTCAGATTTGATTGTGTGATTATTTGTAAAAAGGTGTCAGAGTTTACGTTTGAATGTGTGTGTGTGTTAGTGTTTGTATGTTAGTTGATTGGTTCGTTCATAGACAGATTGTATTGTTTGAATTTGGTTTGAACTTTCAGACTATTTTTGTTTAGTAATACTGTTTATTTGGACTTTGATACCTGATTATATTATTTGTTTGTTTCTTTGCTTTTTGAGATCATTTTGTTAATAATTGTGCTTTCATTTGTAGAGTCTGTGCTTTTGTTTTTAAATTTTGACTTTTGCTTTTTTAATTAGTGGTTTTTGTTTCTGTCTCAGGGTTCATGGCATTTTGGGTTGTTGTTATTTGTTTGTATGCTTGAGGGTTTCTTTTAGCTAGAATTTTGGCTTGTTCTTTAGTGAATGTTTTATTTTTGTTTTGGGGGCATGTTATTTTTAAATTATTTGTTTTTGGCTCAAGTCTGGGTGTTCGTGTTCTTGATTTGATTTTGATTTGTTTATGTGTTTCATTTGATTTGTTCTAAGAGGTGTTTTGGAGTTTTAGTTGTGTGTGTGTTTTCCTTGGGTTTTGGGATTTTTTAATTTGTATTCTTTTTGCTTGATGGGTTTTGCTGTTTTTTCCTTTAATATTTGTGTGGGCTCTTAAAGTTTTCTCAGTAGCTATTTATATGTGAACTTGTACTTGGGTTTGGTTTGTGAAAGTTCTGAGAGTTGGTTTTGTGTGTTTTGCCACAGTGTCTGTATGTGCTTGCATGTTTTGGTATTTCCATTATGTTTTCTTTATTATTCATTCATTATTTTTATTTGGAATTTGTTGTAGATGTTTTATTTTTTTTTAATCCTGTTTATTGAGCTTAGCTTGTATGAAGGGTTATTGGTAGGGATTTTTTTTAATTTTTTTTTCTGATTGGATTTTTCATTGTTTATTAAGGTTTTAATACACTGGGGTACAAACTGTTTTTTTTTAGAGACAGATTATTTGTATTGTTGTTTGTTGATTTTTTTTAAGCCTATATGGTATTTGCTTTTTGAATTGTGTTTATAAATGTGTGCTTGTTATTTGGGGATTTTTGTATTGTGGGCAGTTACTTTATTTTATTTTTGGCTGTTCCAGTCCTTGGCATTTCCATTTATAAGGCATTATTAAGGTGTATTTGTCATAATTGAAAGTCTCTAATTTGATACGTTCTGGCACACTTATGCACCCACAAACCATCACCACACACAAAATAAGGAACATTGTCCATTATCTCCAAACAATTTCTGCTGCTCCTTGGTTATCCCTCACATCTTCCCTTCCCCACACCACCACAAGCACAGGTAACCACCCAGCTCTTTTCAGGCACTAGAGAAAAGATTTTATTTTCCGGATTTTTATCAAATGGAATCATAGAGAATATATTCTTTTTTTGTCTAGTTTATTTCTCTCAGCATAATTATTTTGAAATTCTTCCATATTATGTGAATCAATAGCTCATTTATTTTTTATTTTATACTTTATTTTCATATCATTAATCTACAATTACATGTGCAACATTATGGTTATTAAACTACCCCCTTCATCAGGTCCCCCCCACCAACCCCATTACAGTCACTGTCCATCAGTGTAGTGAGATGCTATAGAGTCACTACTTGTCTTCTCTGAGTTGTAGAGCCCTCCCCGTGCCCCCCCACATTATATCTGCTAATTGTAATACCCCTTTTTCCCCCTTATCCCCCCCTTCCCACCCATCCTCCCCAGTCCCTTTCCCTTTGGTAACTGTTAGTCCGTTCTTGGGTTCTGTGAGTCTGCTGCTGTTTTGTTCCTTCAGTTTTTTCTTTGTTGTTATACTCCACAGATGAGTGAAATCATTTGGTACTTGTCTTTTTTGGCTTGGCTTATTTCACTGAGCATAATACCCTCTAGCTCCTTCCATGTTGTTGCAAATGGTAGGATTTGTTTTCTTCTTATGGCTGTATAATATTCCATTGTGTATATGCACCACCTCTTCTTTATCCATTCATCTACTGATGGACACTTAGGTTGCTTCCATTTCTTGCCTATTGTAAACAGTGCTGCGATAAACATAGGGGTGCATCTCTCTTTTTCAAACTGGGCTGCTGCATTCTTAAGGTAAATTCCTAGGAGTGGAATTCCTGGGTCAAATGGTATTTCTATTTTGAGTATTTTGAGGAACCTCCATACTGCTTTCCACAATGGTTGAACTAATTTGCGTTCCCACCAGCAGGGTAGGAGGGTTCCCTTTTCTCCACATCCTCGCCAAAATTTGTTGTTGTTTGTGTTTTGGATGTTGGCCATCCTCACTGGTGTGAGGTGATATCTCATTGTGGTTTTAATCTGCATTTCTCTGATGATTAGTGATGTGGAGCATCTTTTCATTTGCCTGTTGGCCATCTGAGTTTCTTCTTTGGAGAAGTGTCTATTCATGTCCTCTGCCCATTTCTTAATTGGATTATTTACTTTATGTTTGTTGAGGTGCGTGAGTTCTCTATATATTTTGGATGTCAACCCTTTATCAGATACGTCATTTATGAATATATTCTCCCATACTGTAGGATGTCTTTTTGTTCTATTGATGCTGTCCTTTGCTGTACAGAAGATTTTCAGCTTGATATAGTCCCACTTGTTCATTTTTGCTTTTGTTTCCCTTGTTCGGGGAGATATGTTCATAAAGAAGTTGCTCATGTTTATGTCCAGGAGATTTTTGCCTATGTTTTTTTCTAAGAGTTTTATGATTTCATGACTTAAATTCATGTCTTTGATCCATTTTGAGTTGACTTTTGTGTATGGGGTTAGACAGTAGTCCAGTTTCATTTTCTTACTTGTAGCTGTCCAGTTTTGCCAACACCAGCTGCTAAAAAGGCTGTCATCTCCCCATTGTATATCCAAGGCTCCTTTATCAAATATTAATTGACTGTATATGTTTGGGTTAATGTTTGGATTTTCTATTCTGTTCCACTGGTCTGTGAGTCTGTTTTTGTGCCAGTACCAAATTGTCTTGATTACTGTGGCTTTGTAGTAGAGCTTGAAGTCAGGGAGTGTAATTCCCCCTGTTTTATTCCTCCTTCTCAGGATTGCTTTGGCTATTCAGGGTCTTTTGTGGTTCCATATGAATTTTAGAATTATTTGTTCCAATTCATTGAGGAAAGCTGCTGGTATTTTGGTAGGGATTGCATTGAATCTATAGATTGCTTTAGGTAGTATAGTCATTTTGACAATATTTATTCTACCTGCAGAACTATGAGTAATAAATTTCTGTTGTTTATAAGCCACACAGTCTATGGTGCTTTGTTATGACCCCAGCTAAGACAAAAGAACTGAGTAAGAACTCTGGTAC
This sequence comes from Smutsia gigantea, assembly GCA_032199065.1. NCBI lineage: Eukaryota > Metazoa > Chordata > Mammalia > Pholidota > Manidae > Smutsia > Smutsia gigantea. The sequence goes on from JAVSCE010008605.1 coordinate 13,329, forward strand.
CTCTGTCTTCGGGTGTTCAGGGCTGGGATGAAAGTGGGAGTTTTGTATGATAGAGGTTGTGGATGAAGGCAGGTAAGTGTACTTTTGAATTTCCATGTTCTCCTGTTTCCTATTTCTCTATTTTCAACAGCCACTTTTGACTAGTCATGAATATCCTATCATTTACCACCTCCTTTTCTCTATTTTAAATCATTCCCCAGGGATGCTTGTGGCAGGAAGGTGATATTCGTCCTCTCATCATCAGAACTATCCCAGTAGTTGTCATGGGGTTCAAACCAGAATTCTCAAAAAATCACCCTCAAAATCATTGCAAGTCCACATCCTGTCAATAAAACAGGAGACTTCCAGTCTAGGCAAGGTGGTATAGGCCAAACCCTGCACTTCTCAGCTAAGTACAACTACAATGCTGGAAATGACCCAAGAGACGCTAAAAGATAACTCAGAGAGGTGGAAAGAGGAAGATGAACTGGAAACTGGTTAGGAACTGCAAGCCTGGAGGAACAGCACAGCTGCAGGTTATCTTATGGCCCCTCAGCCAACAGAAGAAGTCAACCCAGGCATGGTATTTCCCAACCTAGTAGCAGAAGGTGAACCAGTAGGCTCCGTGTTCCTCTTCTTTTATCTTTATTATTTTTTGTGTGGTTTTTTTTTTTATTAAGGTATTATTGATATACACTCTTATGAAAGTTTCACATGAAAAACGTTGTGCTTTTTATTTAATATCCTTTTGTTGTTGGTAATAAATGTTCTTTTAAAGAAAGATAAAATAAGTTCACTTTGGTGAAAAAATATGAATCTATACACTTTATGCTTTATGCTTTCTTTATCAATGTGTTTTACTTCAATTTAAATGTTTGTTTAAAAAATAAAGTTCTTCATCTAGAGGTCAGTATTCCCTATGCATTTAAGTGCATATCATATCATATCAAGTAATTTTTCACAAATAATAATAGCTAATATTTGTGGAATGCTCACATTTGTCATGTATTTGTGTATTAATTCATTTAATCATTACAACAGCACCCGTAAGTTGGGTTATCATTATCCTCACTTTACAAATTAAGGCATAATAAGGTTAAGAAATTTGCCCAAAGTCACATACCTTGTACCACACCTCAAAATGTGATTTGTGGACCTCTGGAGGTTCCTGAGAACTTTTTAGAGGTATATGTGAGGTCCACACTATTTTCTTTCTTTTTTTTTTAATATAATTTATTTTATTATCATTAATTTACAATTACATGTGTAATATTACGATTATTAAACTACCCCTTCATCAGGTCCCCCCCCACCAACCCCATTACAGTCACTGTCCATCAGAGTAGTGAGATGCTATAGAATCACTACTTGTCTTATCTGAGT
>JAVSCE010008606.1:0-71605 GCA_032199065.1 Smutsia gigantea
AAATGGCTCCTCAATCGGGGGCGGGGGGGGCGGGAAGGCCCCTCCCAGGGCGCCCTCAGCGTCGTCGGCATTCCCAAGGAGGGGTGGGGGGGGTAAGGGGAAGTCTGGGGCAGGAAGGAGAGAGAGGGCAGTCATCAGGGGCCCCTCTACCCCTTCCCTAAGTCCCCCCCCTTCTACAGCTCTAGCCCAATAACTCTCTCGGGGGTCCCAGAGCGTTTGGGAAGGAACGGGGAACGCGGACGCCCTGGGAATACTAGGTCAGGAAAGGCCAGGGCTCGGCCAAGTTGCGGTGCAGCTCCCGTTACACTTGGAGAAAACGGACCCAGAGGGGAAGATTCGTGCCCCACATTCCCGCCTCCCACCCCCAGGCGGGGACTTGGAACGGTCCCAGGAGCCCTGGCTCCCAGCCACGAGCTCCATGATGAGGTAAGAACATCTGCTTGGGACAGGGTGGCTGCGCCCAGCCCCCTCCGCTGCATCCCTTTCCGACACCCCCAAATTCCTGAAACCACGGCCCCCAGCCCGGCGCCGCCGGGGTGCAGCTACCAAGCCCAGCCGCATACCTTCCACGGGCGGAGGGGGGATCTCGCCCACCCGGCCGATCTGTGCGCGTTGGGCCCCGTTGGCCGGGGGAGTCTCGTTGTCCCCAGGCCGGAAAGGATTCACTTTGGGCTTTGGGGCCACCACCGGGCCGAACTTCTTCTGCGGGGCGTAAAACACCGGAGCCGAGACCGAGACGGAGATTGCGGGAGGCGGACGGGGGGCCGCCATGGCCAGGCCGGGCTGCTGGGGATGGGCGGCCAGGTTAGGCGACGCCCGGCCGGGCTGAGGACCCCGCGCTGCCCGGCTCCCCTCGGCGCCCCCGCCCCTGCCTCCTCCCTCTGGGCGGCCGCCGGGCGGCTCCCCGCGCCTCACCGCGGGCTGGAGCTTGCGCGCCGCGTCTCCGGTGGCCGCCTCGCAGCCGGGTCCGCGCACTCTGCGTCCTGGTCCGGAGCGGCCTCCCGCCGGGCGCGGAGGCACGCAGGGGAGAGGGCGGGGAGGAGGGGCGGGGAGAGAGCGGCGCCCAGACCGTACAAGGAGCGGCCCGGAGAGGGGGCGGGGAGAGGCGGGGAGGGCCGACCAGGCAGGAAACTCCCCCAGGAAGGGGCCCTGATGCTGCCCTGCGGACCGGGGCTCCGCCGAGGGCCTCCGGCCGCCTCCCCGCCGCCCGGGCTGCCCCTGCCGCCCCTGTCGCCCCGACCCGGCCCAGACCACCCCTCCCCAGCACAGGCCTCTGATGTCATTTCCTGACTTTCTTCCCCTCCCCGTCCGACCCGCGGGTGCCCGAGATTTTGACTCACCGTCCGCACTCCGGGCTAAGCCGGCGGAGGACGGGCGGGTGGCCCAGAGGTGCAGAAGCTGCCCATTTGCGCCTCCGCCCCGGCCCGGCCCTCTCCTTTCCGGGCCTGCCGCTACCTGCCCCCGCCCCAACCCCGTCGCCTCCGGCTGTTCCTCCACCTTCCACCCCGCCGCCGGGCCCCGCTCCCCATATCCCCTCCGGGTCAGCCCGGACTGGCAGGACTGGGAGAGAACTGGGATGGTGAGTGGGGCGTTCTCCCTGCCCACGCCCCCCCCCCAGGCCCTTCTGTGACCTGAAGGTGGTGGGGTTTGCAAGTACAAACCTCAAGAATACGTGGGGGATTTTAACTTCAAATCCTGGGCAGCCTCTTACGGCTTCTAGGAATTCGCATCGCCTGCAGATCAGTTAAGCACTGAAGGAGAGAGAGGAGTGTCCCGGGCCACCGGGTCAGGAAAAGGGGGGCGGAGCGCAGGCCAGGGCAGCCAGCGGTTTGGAGCCAGGGAGGACGGTCGTGGACACGGACGACACGTCGTCTACAGCCCTTCAGCGCCCGTCGGGACCCACCTCTCCTGGAGCCTTTGGTCCGCCGGGAGGCCCCCCGGGGATTCGGAGACTGCGCTCGGTGGAGCCCCCCACAGGTCTGACCTGATTGCTCAGCCGTAGACTCGGTGTCCCCGGCTATGCCAAAGGGACAGACCTGGGTTCTTTTTTTTTTTTTAATTAAACATGGAAATTTACCAAACTGCCGTTTGAATTCTTCCACATACACTATCTGCTAACTATGGAGTCATATGGCCTTTTGGCCTGTAAGTCCAACACATCAACCTCAGTGCTTCCTTTTGTCTCACTGCACTGTCAGCCTTCACTGCCATCTAAGGCAGTCCCTTGTGCACACCCTTCTCAGTATGTCCAGTCCCTGGCCTCCAAACTGCCAACGAGCATCTGGGCTATGCTCTAGACATCACCAGACTCACCCCTTACATTTACCGTGAGAAAACGGGATGAGAGTTTAAGAGTTGGACGCAGGGTCTTACCCAGTTAGCCTCAGGGTTTACACTAGAACTGGGTGTCTTGAGGGCCCTAATGTTAGAGGTCGTTCCCCTATATCCTGATGCCAGGTGAAATAATCCTGGATACAAGACAGCAGAGTGAAGTCAGGGAGCAGAGACCCAGCTCAAATGCCCAAACTAAGTGACAGCGTCTTCATTCTCTCCACTTCATTTTCTCTTTATGTAAAAGAGTGATGATATTTAATCCACCTACCTTATTGCATTATATGGGGAAATAAATTAAATTCTCTATGTGAAAGTACTATATAATAGTTGGTATTATTACTCAAGTCCCAGTTCTGCCCAGAATGGAAATTCTTAAGTTAACCTAAGGTGGTTTCCTTATTTGTCCCCTTCTGGGGTGCCAGGCAGATCTTTCATGGGCCTTGGTATATGTAATGCCTGCCCCTTACTTCAACCTCATCAGATACTTAATCATACCAGAGACAACATTTTCATCTCCTCCTCAGACCCCACTGATCTTTCTTTTCTCTGGCATTTTCTTGTCTTTGTCCCCAGTTATTTCTTACAGCTATAAGCATGCATGGCCATGTATGGTATAAAGCATTCAGCGCAGACCTTCTCTGACACAGATAAGCAGGTCCTGGACCTGTCCCTATGAAAATCTGCTGGAAATGTGATACTGAGCTTCCTGTGCATGTTGGAGATTGTGTCTTGGGCTTTCCAGACCAAAAGTCTCGTCACCAATCCTTCGAAATACACTCATTTGGGGAAGAAGGTTAGGAGGATGGTTTCCAGACAGCATCACAAGAGTAAAAGTCATCTACTCTCTAAATGTCTCCTTAAGGGATGTGCATGTGCAAAATATAGTCTGTTTAATTGTTAGGCAGCTGAGCCTATTAATAAATCAAGAATAGTAGAGTGCGTAGGCAGAGTTGGTTTTACTGAAAACTAAGAGCATTCAGGATGCAGAATATTAAAGCTGGAGTTCTAAGCCAGCCATTCTATGTACCAGTAGAAACACTCAGAGCATCGGAGAAGGACAGACTCTCCAGTCCAGGGTGTAACCGCATGATGGTGAACAGGAGCAGCCCTGATGATCCTTAGATGTTTTTCTTAAGAAAGCAAATCAAATTGATCTTGTTGGGTAGTCTATGTAAAGTATAGCAAGTAAGTAGATGTTCCAACAGCTTGCGACCCAGCAAGAGAGAGGAAGCAAGAAAGTAGGCAGGGACCTTTGCTACTTAAAACATCTCTGCACACTTCCAAAAGTTTATATCCATCAGGTCGCTGAAAGTGTTCTTCAAGGGCACACAACATGAAGTAAGAAGTTAGAAGCAGTCAAGAAAAAAGGAAAGGATGAGGGCAGTGGCAAAAAATGAATTCCAAAATGAGAAGAGGGAGGCTATCACGAGGTTCTTCCCATACGTGGGCTGGCTGCAGGTGCATGGCCCGTCAGTTATGGTCTGGGCCAGATCCATTTCTAGAAGGCCTTCAAAGAATTGTTAACAGTGGTTGTTGTTAGGGCATAGAATTGGGGAAAGCAGAAAGCCTGTATAACTGTTGTCCTTTTCTCTATGAACATGTAGTACTTTTATAATTTTAAAAAAAAGGAAAAGAAAGAAACGACAGAGCCATCATCTCCTGTGCTTACACAGAACGCACACCTTCATAATTTACTCCTTTCCTAGGCCCACTTGCATTTGCTTACCAATACAGAAGAGTGTCTCACTGGTAGGGCTGCAGACATAATGGAAGGGTTGGCAGGGAATGGGGAGGGAGGGTGAAATGCCCAGCAAGACCCAGAGATCTTTGCAGCAAAGCCTGCCCTGACCTGGGGCCACCCACTGACAGAAAGGAAGGACTGACAACTACAAGGCCGCCATTTCCTCCTTTCTTCCAGGGTCAGCCCAGGAGGCTGATATCCAAACATGATCCTCTGTGTACTTCTCTCATCTATTCCCCAACCTCAGTTCAACCAACATTTCCCAATAGCTTCTATATCCTAGGCACTCTGGACATAAAGATAAACCAAGGTCTTGCCTTTAAGGAACTCCATCTAGAGGAAAAAACACTGAAGTGGTTATTTTCATATAATAAGATAAGTGTTAAGGTTAGAAAACACATTTTCACCCACCCAATAGTGCTTGCTTGCTGTGGCTACACTAATTACAATAGCCGGGTGGCCTTCTCGCCATTTAGACCTCAGTGTCATCACTCCACCAGGTCCAAAGTCACAGGGAACTGAACCTGTGCGTGGGACATCTGGGGGGCAGGCAACAGAGGCCCAGTATCCCAAGGTCAGAGCCAGACGGGCACCCAAATGCCCCGCAAGCATTAGCACAGCAGAAACACGCAGCAGTTGTGGGGGCAGAGCCAGGCAGATGGTCAGATGGCAAAGAGTCAGCAGCCAGGGGAACTGGGAAGGGCGACAGGAAGAGAGACCCAGGGCACTGCAGCAGTGCAGGCAGGTTCCTGGCACAGAGGCCGCGCTAGTGAAGCATCCGCTGCCTGCCTTCTCCCTGAACCCACAGGAAGCCACATCAGAGAGAGCCTGGCCTGGAAGTTCCAGTGTTTGTCACTGAAAATAGCAGATTAATACGCTGTAGGAGTAAGCATTTCAGGGATGAGGATTAGATATAGAAAGAGAGCCCAGCTGCTTGAGATGAGAAGCATTTGTCTCTCTAGCTGCTCCGGCCACCTCCACACTCTTTAATAGTGGGCCTAATACGAGGAAACTCACCAGGCTCAGTTTGACACAGAAAGTGAGACCCTCTGTGCTTCCTCAAGCTTCCTCACGTGCCTCCCTGCCACCCTGCCACCCACTTTGTTGTTATTTACCTGCCTTCCAGAGATGCAGTGAAGTGGCAATCAGGCACTAAGTCTCAGATGGAGAACCCACCCAGACCAGCAGATGTCTTCCTACTCAGACTTCTCAACATGCTCAAATAAGCCAGGACACAGGCCTTCGTACCCAGGTGTCATATGCTACCAGAGGACAGTAACGTCACAGAGCAAGCTACCCAGTTCCAGCCAAGTCCTTCCTGTATGCACAGGAGGCCTCGTGCAGTGCCTGCCACAAAGCCAGGGACTTAGGGACACTTGCTTACTGAAATTGACTTCCAGGACCATCGAAATCTCATCTCAGATCAAGAAAGCCCAGTATTTGGTAAAGCATAAGGGCTTTTGAATCATCTTGAATCATTCATTTGCTTATTTAACAAACATTTGTTGAACACCGACTATGTGCAGGACACTTTTTTAGCTGAGATCTGAAAGATAGGTAGGGGTTAACTAGGCAAAGTGGGAGGGGAAAGCATCCACACAGAGGGAGCCCTGTGACACTGTGACCATGGCCTGTAGGCACGGCGTGTGAGCACGGAGGGAAGGGGTCTGAGATGAGGGGCAAGCCTGGGCTGGGGGATTGCTGGAGAGATGGGCATGTGGACATGCAGACCATGTTAAAGCATCTCAACTTTGTCCTATGAGCAGTGGTGAGCCATTACAGAGTTTTAGGTGGAAAAAAATGTCACGAAAAGAGGGAAATTTGGAAAATCACATAGGGGCAATGTGGAGAAGAACAGGACGGGCCAGTGCAGATGTGGACAGCCCATTAGGAGGCTATTGTAGTGCCCTAGGGACAGAGGGGAGGTTTGGGGAGATAGACCAATTTGGATAGATTAGATGGCTATTTAGGACATGAAATCATTGACAGAACCTAGTGACGGATCGAATTGGAGGGGGAGGTGTCAGGGATGGGAGAAAGACAGCTGCTGGCTGGTGTGCACCCAGAGTCCATGCTCTCAGCAGGAGTGCAGGTCTGGGAGTAAGACTGGGGGTTTCACATTGTATGTGCTGAGAATGAGCGGGTGTACGATGTACAGTAGGCAGTGGGATTGATGGGACATACATGACATGCTCCACTCTCTATGAGAGCAGAGTAGAGAACTATGCTGAAGATCCACATTTATGAGTCATCTGCCTCCAAGGAATAATTTGAAGCTGTTATTGGCTGAAAAACTCCCCTAGCAAGTACTGTCTGAGAAGGTGAGAGGGCCCAGGCTGGACTTTGATGGATTCCAGCATGGGGGAGGCACACTCTGTAAGGAAGCCCTTGCTCAGACTCAGGCCTCCAGGCCTCTTCCAGCGGGAGTGAAGAAAGGACACCTCCTCCCCTACTCCTCCTGTCAACAAATCTTGCCGGCTCTGTCTTCAGAACATTCCAGAATCAGACCACTCCTCACTGTCTCTACTACTTTTTTGATCAGAGCCTCCATCAGCTCTCCTGATTTGCTGCAATATCTTGCTTCCCTATAATCTACTTTCAATGTAGCAACCAATGTAGCAACCAATGTTTATTTCAGTTCATGTTACTCGGATCAAAATTCTCCTTCCCCCAATTATTCAAAATGAAAGCCAAAGTTCTTATAGCAGAGTGCAAGGCCCTACTCAAACTAGTCCACATACTCTCTGAGCTCATCTCCTACAACCCATTCTGCTCCAACCACACTGGCCTGCCTGTCCCTCCAACATGCAAACCACATTCCCACCCCAGAACCTTGCATTTGCTGTCCCTCTGCTTGGGAGGCTGTTCCTCAGATGTCTGCATGGGCCACTCTGTCATCTCATCATATCCTTCCCCAAATGCTACCTTCTCAGAAAGGCCATCCCTGACCACCTGTTTGAAACTACATATACCAGCACCTTTTATTATCCTGCTTTTCTTCATTTTTCTTCAGAGCATTTATCACCTTAAATATAAGTGGTGTCCTGCATTCTGGAACCAAAAAAAAAAAAGTATGTCACTTATTTTAATTCTTTTATTGCTGTTTCCTCTCCACTACTTTCACTAGACTCTAATCCCCCCAAAGGCAGGAGCTTTGGCGCCTAGCACCTAGAATAGTACTGGCATACAGTAGGTGCTCAATAAGTACTTGTAATATGGAATAAATCAGTGAATGAATGAATGAACTTGCAAAGAAGACAGAGAGGGAGCAGCCAGAGGCAGCAGGAAAACCAGGAAAGAACGGTCAGGGACTAGGGAGTAGCCAACTGTGGAATGCTCCTCATGTGTCGAGTTAAGATTAGAAATGAACAAAATCTACTGACATGGAGGATATGATATGTAAGACCCCCATGTGAGCTAGTTCAGTGAAGCAAAGATGCCAGATTGGAGAGGGATGAGGAGTGAACGGAGGTGAGGAAATGAAGATGCATGTTGGCAGCTCTTTCAAGAACTCTGGCTGTGAAGGAAACTAGAGAGATGCAGGGAGAAAAAGATCAAGTGGCAAATTCCAGCTCCCACCTTAGAATGTAGAAATCACTCCCACACCCCTCCCTCAATAGAATTTTCAACCGTCAGTAATAAAGTTCAACCTCTCCTACCACTAGCCACCCTGCGGCATATCTACGCACAGACAAGTTTGAAAGGTAAGGTGTAAAATGTTAATAGTGTAAGAAATAGGGCGATGACTTTATTTTCTTCCTTTTGCTCATTTGTATTTAAAATCATTTAAATACATAAAACAAGTACATATTACTTGAGAGAAACACGTACACATCCCCTGGAGTCCAAAGTTTCCAGTCCCTTTTAGGCGGCTCCACTACCACTGGCAGGTCGATCATGATTGACTCAGTGAGGAACAGCCCTCAAGGGGACACACACCCTCACTGCCACCCGGGAGAGTAAAGCCTTGTCCCTATCAGCTTATCGTCATGAAAAAAACTTCACCAAACAATGACCTGAACATACACAACACGGATTACACACCCATTCTTAAACACAAGGAACAAGAGAGCATTTAGTGCTGGAACTCCTAAGCCAGAACAATGTTCTTTTCTTGTGCAACATTTCATTGTGATAAGAATACTTACCAAAAATCTACCTCTTAAAACAATGGTCTATTTACCTCATTTTATATGAAAGGAGTTGATCAATCTGCATGAGCAAAAGGCATATGTAAACTGAGCATATTTCAAGAGCGTTTAGTGTTGTACATATTTCATATGATAAAACATAAAAAAAATAATCCAGTATAGATTTAGATAGACATCATAGGATAGGGAAAAGTGCTGAAAAAGAGAGGACTTGAAATTTGGTCACAGTTCAGCCCCTTATTATCTGTGTGACTGTAAAAATCTGAGGGATGAATGTTCCTTGACTGTCAAAGTATAGTAATGGACTTCATTTGTAAATTCTGGTCCAGTTCCAATACTCAATGATCTGTTCCTATTGCCCTGTATATCCATGGTTCTTCCACTGTCAGGAAAATGCCTCTGCTGTCCTCTCTGGACCTGGTCTGTCTCGCTTAAAGAAGATGGCAGACTGGGAAGGGTTGAGACCTGGAGTTACACCAACACGTTATATATTAAACATGACATTTAGGATCAGGACCAGTTGCAGGAAAGGAGAAAAGGCTGCAGGCAGTTAGGCTTTGCAGCAAAAACAGATCCTCATCCAAGACAGCATTTGCAAGAGGAACTCAAGCTGAAGTTCCAGGATATCCCAAGAGCTAGAGAAGGCACAGGGTTGGGAAACCCAGAATGGAAGTATATGCAGGAATCCAAGAGGTGGGCTTTCAACTGTCACCAAGGGGACAGAGAGGTATGGCCGGCAGTAAATGAGCATTAGCTGCATGCTGTAATTCAGGGCAAGACCAGAGGAAGATGCCTCATGAGAACAGCCCCTGGAGGAGATGGCCATAAAGGTGGGGGCTACAGGGTCCCAGCAGGGGAGGTAAGGCTCCAGAGGCATGTGTGACATCAGCTGCACCTCTCCCCTGAGTTCATGAATACCAGCCAGACAACTGTCTAGGATGCTCAGGAATGAGCCTTCCAAGAGTGGGCTGGCACTGGTCCTCTTGGAGGGAGGAGGATCAGACTGGCAGGTAGGCTCTCGGAGGCTGCAAGAAGCAACTGCCCGTGTTACCTGTTTGATTCTTTCCTTTCCTGCCAGTGGCTCTGGGATTCATGAGTGCTGAGTCCTCCCTTGGCCTCTGAAGATCCCATCTGGTCTGGCTTTCTGTGATTAATGAACTCAGTGTTTTATTGCTTACCTGGCCTCTGACTCATGGTTGCCCCGACTGTAGGCCTGCTTCCCTGCTACTGGCATCCTGCCTGGCCTCTGCTGCCTGTGACCCGGGCATGACGGTGGCATCCCGAAGCCCTGAGTATGCTCTGGGGCCTGACTAGGACGCAGCGGTAAAGCACTGACATTGCTCCAAGCCCTCTGGACCAAACCGTCCCCTTCTCTGAGAGGGATATAGGATCCCATTAGCCCTTCTCATCAGAGTCTTTGGATGGAACCCCCAAATCTGAAGTGATTCTCTTCCAGCCTTCCCCGCAGGTGTACTTCTCAAAGGAAAGACAGGGCAAATGTGTTCCTGTGATGACCTAATGAAGAGACTCGATTAGAGTCACCAGGGAAACCTGTGTCTGGGCACTCGGCTCTGCTGGATGCAACCCCAGGCTCCTGAGAAACGTGGTTGCAGTGACACTGAAGCGTTGCCTCCTGCATGGAGTGTATCTCTGGGGACAGCACCGTGGTGGGGGGCCGGGAGGGATGGTCACCACCATTGCCCATGCTCCAAGCTTCCTTGTCTCACTACACATTGGAATGAACTCACCTTAGATCCCTAATTTTTGCAAAGGTTTCAAACTTCATCTAAAAGTCAAATAAGCAATGGCCTATGCTGGTCTAAAAGGTTTTATCTTCCTCAGTGGCCAACAGATTAGAAATTTTTCAAATAAAGCCTTTTTGTCCCCACCAGCAGCACTGAAACTGGAGAATTTCTGCTATGGGACTGTCTTCCTCCATCACCAGGGCCCTGAGGCATCCTCAGTGTCTGGGAAACTCCCTCCCCAAGCACAATGGCCAGGAACCTCATCTATGATTACTCTAGGAATCCAGCTAAGGTGGGGGTAGGGTGGGGAAGAGAGCTCCAGAGACCACCAGTAGAGATTCTGCACCATTTTGTCCTAGGTGGAAATACTATTTACACCTCACCGACAGCCCCGCCCACCCATGACTTAGCCCTGAGTCTGTCCCTGTGCGTCAGCAACTTAACCTAGAAGCTCCATTCTTTGTCTTCCTGTTCACTGGGTATTAAGGAAATTACTCCCGTTTAGGAGAATACAGACCTCCCTCACCACTCCTTCCCAGGCTCTTCTGATTTCCCCCGGCTCTGCGGCTCTTCCAGGTGCACAGCTGCCCAACCATCCCCTCCAGCCTTGGCACTCAGGTTCCACAGGGTCAGCACGCCCACTTCTGGGGCCTCAAGAGAGCCACCAAGAGCTGCCCCAGTGCTGACTAAACTTGGAGGAGGCCTGGAACAGCAGAAATACAGACTGACACGATACATAGACATTAATAAGTACGAATGGAGACACTCCTGTGACCAGTGCTCTGTGATAGCACCAAAGGCCTGTGGCGGGGGCTGCAAGTCACCCTGAGGGGGAGCCCTGCTTGTCTGTTTCAAACCTTAGGAATGTAGAGATTCATTCCTCCCTTCAGTTTATAATTCCACCTTAAAAAAAGAAAGAAAAAGACAAGAATGAAAGAAAGTGTACCAAATAAAACTCCTGGAACCAAGTAACTCTATTTAAAAAACAAATGGACAAACCCATGAATAAACCTTTTTCCTACAGCATCCAGGATGAATTTTCCAATGGAGGGGTTGAGCCTAAGTTCTGGCTCCTGCCCTTTCCAGCTCAGTAATCTTGAGGAAAAGAAAGGTTGTCAGCCTCTAAGCCCAGTTTTCTCAATCGCCATGCAAAGATACAGACTTCCTGATTGGGTTGGTATAAGAAAAGACTGGAAACTCACCAACTGTTAAGTGGATATTTGCATATTCTTTACTGTTCTTTTATCCTCCATCTCCACCACCCCAAGACTCTTAAGTGGATGATCTCCCCTTCTGCTCCTCAGAGGAAATAGATGCCATCAGATAGGAATCCCTCATCTTAACGGACACCAAACATGCACCCTACTGGCATCTGCTCCATCTTGCCTTCCACTAGAAGAGCTGGGCTTCTCCACTTGAGCCTTATCCGTCTCTGAGCTTTGCTCCCTTCCCTCGTGGCTGCCTTAGGAATTGACATGATACTTGGCATCATGAACTTCCTCTCTCTAGCACTTCGCACTTCCCCCTTTCGGTGGGATCTTTTCACAGGCCCTTAAACTGTGATCTAGTGTCTCTCACTAAACAAAATAAATACTTTATTAAATTTTTGTGTTTTAGAGGTATCTTTCCTTTTGTTGGGAGCAGGCATGGAGCTTTGGTGTTGCTCTTTCAGTCCTGAAGATGAAAAGGACATATCTTTTTTGGGGACCCAGGTTTCAAAATGGGATGTTCAGTGTCTTGCTTGGTCACTTAAGCTGGTACAGTTAAAATGATTGTTAAACTGCAGAATTAGAGGCACCTCCTTCACATCCCCCTCAACTACCACCACTGCACCAAAAGTATATCTAGAAGCCAGGAGTTCTTAAACTTTTTTGTGCCCTGGACCCCTTGGCAATCTGGAAAATCCATGGTTTCCCTCTCAGAATAATTCTATATGCATAAAATATAATATATAGGATCACAACAAGAATCAGTTGTATTTAAAAAATTTAAAAATTGTGATACAGTATTATATCTGCTTTATAAAAGCATGAAATAAGAAAATATAGAAGCAGGTTCAACATTACTGTAATTTCAAAGTAGTAATGAACATAAAGGATATTGTAAAAAATCTGCAACAACTTTGATATAATAGAAGCATCTGTGATTTTTATGGGTGATAAAGACACAGTGCAATAGACTACCTCTAACACTACATGCATAACTGAGGTACATGGGGAATTTCAGGTATGAGCTAGTGAACATCAAGATACAAGTTTTCCCATCCAAAGTTATGGACTCTGGATTCTGTCCATAAATCCTGGGACAAGAGTCCCTGTTTTAGGCAGTATTGTCTCTGAACTTAGTCTGTTTCTTTGGTCCAAGAGCTATCCGCAGAAGATTAATAGAGTGAAACAGCAATCACAGAGAGGATGGAAGCATAATGTCACCTAGGGGTTGTGCCCCAAAGGGCACCAGTTAGGAAGTGCCAATGCCATACTAGGGCATTCTGCCAAAGTCCTATATTGTTAGACTTTGGAAATGGACTTTAGTATTGTAATTTCATTGAGATCTGAACTGTAACTGGCGAGTAGGCTTGGACGTTCGTAAAACATAGGCTTTCCTCGGGAATCCTATAAGAACTTAGATGGAAAGCCTGACCAAAAGCAGAAGAGTGTGTGTGATTTACCAAAGTTGATAAAGTGTAATTCTTATAGCTTGCTTTTGAAAATGTAACAATATATCATAAATAATTTTCTGTCAACAAATAGTTATAAAATATTATCAATGAATGGCTGCATAGTATTCTATTATAGGCATGTACCATTATTTAATCAATCCCCAGGTCTGATCATGTGGGTTGTGTATAATCTTTCATTGTTATGTAAACAGTACTCTGATGACTGCTGTAGATTAAATCTCTGTCCACATTCTATTTTTATTTCCTTAGAATATTTCTATAAATGGAATAGCTGTGTCAACAGCAATGCATATTTTAAAGACTTTTTTTGATCAGTACTGTCAAACTGTCCTCCAGAAAGGTTGCTCCTGTTCATACCAGAACTGGAATCTTTGACCTTGACACAGAAGATGGCAAAGAGACTGGGAGAATGCCTCTGAATGGTGAGAAGTAAGAGGATCCTGTATAAGAAGCAGGAAGGAAGCAGGTTAGTGTTGTGCCTATGATATTCGACTTTTCTCTAGAGCTGGAAATACCTTTAAGGCAGAATGTGGGACAGGACTGCATCTTCAAGACCTAAGATCCGTTGTGTTGACTTGATTTGGATAAACCATTTGGATAAATCCAGATTTATGCAGCTATGCTAAGGGAGCCAAAGGAGTTTGTACCCATGTTTGGGCCAGAGTAATTGAGGGAATAATGGACTCAGAGAGCACTTTCAGTGGGGAGAACAGTTTCTGTGGGAATGCGTGAGCAGAGTGGCCCTTGGTCTGTTAGCTCCTAACCTGCAGATTTCCCTCCAATGCTTTCTCTCTCAAAAAGAGCAGGTTGGCTGGCACTGCTGTAGCGGTGGGGTTTCTTCTTCTATTTTTCTTTTTTTAACCATCTTTCCATTTCCTTTCCTTTGCAGGTAAACAGTATATTCTGCCAAGAAAGAAACCATTTGATATTTGTTTTGTATAACCTATAATAGCAGGTATGGGGAAAAAATACTTTCTACTTCTCTCCCCTGTCAAAATAAGGTATCAAATCCTGCCACAAATTATACTGGACAATCACAGTCTAAGCAGACCTATAACTGTTCTCTCTTCTAATGTTTTTTTTTTTAGTTTATTTCTTCATGAACAGAGACCAAAGATCAGTTCTCTCTCCATAATCCCATCTCCCAGACCTTCAATTAGATTATTAGCATCTTTTCTCATACCTGTCATTAGCCATTCCACAGAATGAGTGGTTATCACCTTAAAGCTTAGCTTCCCATTCATACTCTAACGGTTAAAACTTGCATACATAAGATTAATCTCTTTCACTATTATATGCCCACACTAGGAACCCCTGGCAGGCGGGTAGCAAACAGACCCTGGATTATTAGCAGTTGCTCTGTCATTGGTGCTCACCCCATCCGTTGTGCTCACCCGATCTGGTCTGCTCTGTTCTCTCACACTTCAGATGACTGGGTCTGTTTAGACAAGTCTCCTTACCCTTTCTCACGTGACTTTTCTGGACACCACTTCTTGCCTGCTGTAACTATAGTGTCCACTTGACCCTTGCCACTTCGATGTCTATCGATCTCCAACCCTGGAGGCCCCTGGCACCTACCCGACCCCTCCCCACTAGCCAGAGGGCATCCTGCCTCTTTGGACTGCTTTCTGGCTGAGCGCTCTCATTTGTCAGAGAAGACCAAGGCTCGAGAAAGTTAAACTGATATAAAACTATGCCCTCTAGACAGCCTCAAGTCCTGACATTTTAATTTGATTCTAGCTAGGATTGAATTATCCTCATTCTACTCTCCCTCCCATCCACAATCAGGCCTGGAGAGTATCTGCACCAACTCCACACCCATCCCCGAATTTACAGCGAGCGTCTAACCCACCATCCACTTGCAAAGACTTTGCGATCTGTTTGGGTGGACAAAACAGCGCACCGGAAACGCACAGCAACCAAAGCTGTATCCAATCACGCTCCCGTTTGTGTCCCAGATGCAGCCCCAGGATGAAAACAAGTGCTGGCGGAATTTGGCGGCCAAGGCCTGACCAGGCTTTAGTCTTACCCCCACCCCACTTTCTCTGTGAGCATCCCCTACCCTGATCCTCAAAATCGGTCAACCAGGACCGAAGGGTGGGCCGCGGATTCTACACCCAGGTCCCGAAACTCGGGGCGGGCATCCTCCGGATCTCCGCCAGCCCAATACCGCGGGGCGGCGGGTCAGGCGATGAGCCCCCGCGTGAGGCAGGGCAGGGCAGGGCAGGGACGGGGCGGGGCGGGCGGGCGGAGGGCGGTGGTGCCGAGCCCCGCGCGGATCGCGGGCTCCCGGGGAGCGCCGCGAGGGCGCGAGGTCAGAGCAGGGGCGGGGAGGCGCCGCGCAGCCAATCCCGGCCGCCCCCTCCCGCCGCCGCGAGCCGAGCCCGGGTGGGGAGCCAGGCGGCGGCGGCGGCGGCGGTGGCGGGCGGCGGCTGCCGCGGGAGTGGAGAGGGGCGGGGGAGCGGAGCCGAGCGGAGACAGCCGCGGCGCTGCAGAGCGGCTGGGGCGGCGGCGGCTCCCGGTGCTCCCCGGGGCCCGCCCCGCGTCGGTGAGGCCCGGCCCCGAGGCCCCGGAGCCATGGGCTGCATCGGCTCCCGGACCGTGGGTGGGTACCGCGGCGGGCGGGGGCGGCGGAGGCCGGCTCGGCGGGTCCGGTCCTCCGACCCCCTCCCCCACCGCTCTCCGCGCCGCTCGGGGGACCTCTCGGCCCCCGCCCTGCCCGCCCGCCCGCCGGCGCCCGTACTTTCCCCGGGGCCGCTCGCCTCCCGCGCCGCCAGGGCTCGCATCCTTCCCAGCTCCCTGCGTTCTCTGGTCTCCCCCGGCTTCCTCCGCCGCCTCCCGCAGGCGCGTCCCACCCCATCACCTCTCCACCAGCCTCCTCTCTCCACCGCGGTCTCCGCTGCCCGCGCGTCCCTCACCCTCCGCGGCCAGGCCCTCCGCCCCGACTCTGCCTTCCCCAGAGCCTCCTACCCGCGCCCCCGTGCCCCCCGTTTCTGGAGCAATACCCCTCTAAGAGCTCCCAGCCTGGGTCTCCTCCCCGCCTCCAGCTGGCTTCCGTGTTTTGCCCCCATCTCTTTCCCTCTCCGTTCCTTTTTCTGCGGTTCCAGCCTCCCCCGATTCGCTTTGTTCACGTGCAGTTTCCCTCCAGGGCGGGGGCGGGATGAGCGGGTGCCTCGGAGGGGAAGGGTTCCGCGCCCGGAGGGCTGGGGACGAGCCGGTGGACGCGGGGAGGAAGCGGGCACTTGGGGAGGAAGCGGAGAGGGGCCGGGGCCCGCGGCCAAGAGGGTGGGGCCGGCCGGCGGGCGCGGGAGCCGGAGACCTGGCCGCACCTGTCAGCGGGGCCCGGCGGGCGGGCGGGGCGTCTCTTTATTTACCTTTGACGCGCGGCGGGTGCGGGGCGCTTCAAAGTCGCCCGTTTCCCTCAGCCTCTACCTTGCTGCCACCCCTTTATTCCCCACCCCGTGCACGCACTCCGATCTCACAGCTCAACAAATTAATACAACTCTCTCCCCAACCCCCCAATTTTACCTATTCCAACTCCCAATTTCTCCCGCCTACACGCCCCAGTGAACTCAGGCTGAGAGAATAATTCGTATTATTATTACAAACAAACTCGCTCTCCGGAAGCCTGATTTCTCTGAGACCCGATGTATTTCCATGGATACCCCCCTCCTCCTCTGCTTTCACCTCTTCTCGGGTTCTCTCCCTCCCCCTCCCTGCCCCCTACTGCTCTGACTCAGCTCTCCCTCCTCCACAAAGGCCACCTCTCCCTCCTCTCTCCCCCTCTCCCCTCCCCAGCTCTCCTCTCCTGGGGTTCTCAGCCTGCCCCATTCCTGCTGTCAGCGCCCAGAGGGCCATATTTCCTCGGCCACGCCCTGCCACAGCCTCTGGTCTGACCCATCTCACCACTCCCCAGTAGACCCAAGGGACAGGGGCCCACTTTGGAGGGGTTCTACTGCCCTCAGACCCATTAATCACAGCCCCTTCCTTCTGCACCAGCTATGTTGGTGCACGGTGAATGCTTCCTCATGCCCAAGACCCCATTCATTTCACCTCTTCTCAAGAGTGGACCTCAACCCTAAATTCAGAACCATAAGACTTCATGTGTAGAAAGGATCTCTAAGGTCAGATGGTTCAGGGCCACGTGATGCTTTACTCCCTCTGTGAACTACCAAGTGGTTCTTCCCCACAGCTCCCAGAGGGCACTGTCCTGCCCTCTTGCCAGCATTCTCCCTTTGCAGAGGGCTCTGGCCTCACCTTAACAACTACTGTCCTCCTCTGCCCTCCAGTTTCCCAGTCAGCCTCAAGCCCTGTCCACACCATTGTCTTCTGTCTTCTCTTTGACTTGAATTCCTATTCTTTTAGTTCCTAGTTTAACAGTCCCCTTCTCTCTTCCCGCTGTCCCCCTCTGCTCCTCTTTAATCCATCACTTGTCTCCCAACAGGCAGGTGAAGTGATTCCACCTCCCTCTTTGCCTTCTGTGTTCTCACTGTTTCTGAGTGAATACACCTAACTCCTGCGTCTCTCCTCACCAAATCTTCCTGTCAAGTTCACCAACTCCAACGGAGGGGAGAGGTGCCCCTTCCACCTCACAAATAATAATGCCCACACCTAGAAAAGCATAGAGACGTTCTGCCCTCATTTGTACAAACATAACAGATGAAAAGCGCAGCTCCCTGACACCCCCACGTGGGACCCACAAAGGTTCCTCAGGAGAGAATGAAGCACTGTTTTCCTCCTACAGCCCAGCTGCTGACCTGTCCATTTAAACAACAACAAATAAGGCCACATAACACTTTTTCTGAGCATGCTATTCTTGGTTGAGCTCAACCTGACTATTCTGGCTCAGCATTATGATTTCTTCTACCAAAATTTTGGGGTGAGTAGGGATGTGAAAGGAAATGAGCAGTCAGAAGAAGGAGGGGTAGCTGGAGGGAAGGGAAGGGTCTGGAGGGCTGCCCTGCCCCTGGGTCAGGCCTCAGGAGTGCTAGGACCAAGGGGAAGGGTGTTTTGGGTGGGCATAGGGAGGCTGAAGGTGCAGCAACGTACCTCTGGCCGCTTCAGGGACTGAGGTGATTGCGGTGGATTGGAAGGGCCTGAAGGATGTCGACCAAATCAACATGGACAGCACCAGCTCGCTGCATGGGAGCAGCCTCCACCGGCCATCCACTGAGGTGAGGCCCAGGGGCCCGGCTGGCTCCTCACCAGAGGACCTCTTAAAGACCCCAGGAACCATCACGAGCAAAGCTGCCCTGCTGCTGGCTCTCAGTGTTCTTCCTAACTTCCAAGACAACATCCCAAACCCTCCTTCAGACTGATACTTTCACAGAACATGTCTCCTCCTTTCCTCAAAATACAAAATACAAGCCAAATGTTCTACACCTGAGGGTTCATGTAGAGATGCTCATTCCCCACCTTAATCTGAGGAAAACACTCCCTACTTCACACACTTGTGGAAGTTCCTCTGAGGATGGGGAGGGAGGACATCTGCATTCCTGGAAAGGACACCCACACTCTTTCCTCTCTCCTCACAGCAAACCCGGACCGACTTCTCCTGGGATGGCATCAACGTGAGTGCGGCTTGCCCAGACCTCCCGATGCACCCTCCCTCCCTCCTCTTCCGTTCTCCCTCAGACCTCCCATGAACAAGTGCTCCTTCGTGCCAGCAGGTGCTGTGAGCCTCGCATTCTCTACCCACCCTCCTCAACTTTCCAGGGCTGTTGGGGGATAAGCCTCCTTGGGACTCCTGGGTATAATGTCTCTTGACAACCCACCCTACCTCAGATCCTTCCTCCTGGAAACTGTGAAGGTGACTCCGCATATAAAGCGCCTCACTCCCTCTCATTCCTCTGCCCCTCCCACATTCCCTATCCCAGCTCTCCATGGAGGATACCACTTCCATTCTTCCGAAGCTTAAGCGGAACTCTAACGCCTATGGCATTGGGGCCCTGGCCAAGTCATCGTTCTCAGGTGAGACTCCTGGGGATGCACCGTGACGGGACTATGCACAGGCTCCTAGTCTCAGTATCTCTGCTCCTCCAGACCTGGCAAAGCCCCTCAGCCCCCTACCCTTGAACTGTTTACTCTTTCCGTCAAGCCTCTCCCCTCCAAGCTGCCCCTCATCTATGGAGTCCTAGGGGATATCTGCCCCCAGTGCTGTGGAGTCCCATGGGACTCGGGTGCAGATAATGGGGAGGAACTGGTATGGGTATTGTGTGATGTTCTAGAGGATGTGGGGGAATGTCTGGCCCCTCAGGGATTTCAAGAAGCATGAAGGACCATGTGACAAAGCCCACAGCCATGGGCCAAGGCCGAGTGGCCCACATGATTGAATGGCAGGGCTGGGGGAAGGCACCAGCCATTCAGCCACAACACAGCCATGAGGCCGTGCGCAGGGACACCGATGCCTACTCTGACCTCAGTGATGGCGAGAAGGAGGCACGCTTCCTAGCAGGTATGTGTTCCCCAGACCTTTGGGGAATGTTTTCAGATGACCAGAGACTGACCCTCCAACCTGATACCCTGTGGCAAGATTGGCTCTTTCTGTACAATGACTTAATTTCTGGATCAGCTCTCACTTCAAGGCCTTTGACTCGTTGACTCTGGTAAGTGCCCTCAAACTTATTTTTATTATTGTCTCAGAAGCTGAGGGCAATTCCGTTGGATTGTAGGTCCCTTCCCTCCCACATGGTGGAATTATCCGTACAGGAAGAAAGGCAGGGGTCTTGGACTCAAAGGCTTTACTCGTAATCTCATTTCATGAGGGAAAAGAAAGGAAAAAAAGCCCTGGGGATCTCTTCCAGCCTTTGCCCATCAGCACATTGCAGTCATTGATTTACTTCCTGGGCTCCTGACTTATGAAAACCAAGGGAAGATCAAGTGACTGGGTGAGGAGAGGGTTGTATACACAAGTGGTTTTGTCCCAGGAAAGTGGTATAGGTATGAGGCAGACACGTAGTGTACCTACAATGAGGGCTGAGCTTAGTGGCAGGTCTCCGTAAGATGCCTAGGAAGGATGATAGATCTAGAAGAGAAGGGAGGTATCTCTAGTTGGTACCTCTATGTTGGAAGAAACATCACTAGGAAGGGGACACAGGTATGTAGCGGTAGAGAGCTGGCGTAGGGCTAGCAATGTAAGCTTCAACTTACTCATGTGTTTGACTAAATGGGACCCCCCCCCCCCAGGTTTACCCAGCCTCACTCTGCCATCCTCCTTCCCTTCTTGCAGTCCGTTGAGCTTTCAACTTGATACTCTTAGGAATTCTCTGTGATTCTTGAGCCTTCCCATTTAGATTCCTCTGTCCTTGACTACCCAGTACTAGCTATCATTCCTTAAAAAATCTGAAGATAAACTTCCAGAAATCCTTAATTTCAATCCCTTTGAATAGCTCACCAGAAGACCCCCCTGCCCCAAGCCCTTCCTAAATCTGACCTGCTAGGAAGTCCCCGAGGATTTTGCCTTGGATTCCAATACAAGCTCTGCTGCCCAATACAGTGGCCATTAGTCACATGTGGCTACTGAGAGCTTGCAGTGTGGCTAGTCTGGATGGAGATTGGCTGTAAGTGTAAAATACCAACTGGATTTCAAAGTCTTCATATGAACAAAAGAATAAAATATCTCATTTTTATATGGATTATATTTTGAAAGATAATCATATATATGGGGTTAAATAAGATATAAAATTAATTTCACCTGTTTCTTTTAAATCTCCTTTAATATGGCTACTAGAAAATTGAGCAGTGCCACCCTGATGTCCCTCTATCCCGGCATGTGTGTAAGGGTTCCCCAGCCCTGTCTTGTACTAATTCTGTGTCTTCTCCAGGTGTCATGGAACAGTTTGCCATCTCTGAGGCCACACTCATGGCTTGGTCTTCCATGGACGGTGAAGATATGAGTGTCAACTCCGCCCAGGAGCCATTGGGCTGCAACTACAGTGACAACTACCAGGAGTTGATGGAGAGTCAGGGTGAGATCTAGAACCCAACACCTGAGGCCTAAGAGGCCTCCCGCCTGTCTAGGCTACTTCATTCCCATCTGTTCTCCCGAGATTCTCTGTCCATCTCGGCTTTCCTCTTCTGCGCCCTCAGCTATGTCTCACCTGCACTTCTTTGCGCTGTTGTCACTGCCTTTGGTATTCTGCCACCCCACCAACCTCCATGATTCTCTTCACAGATGCCCTCGCTCAAGCCCCCATGGATGGATGGCCTCATTCCTATGTGTCCCAGGGCATGTACTGTCTGGGCTCCTCGGATGCCTGGGAAGCAAGTGACCAGTCCCTCATTGCCTCTCCAGCCACAGGATCCTATCTTGGCCCTGCATTTGATGACTCACAGCCTAGCTTGCATGAAATGGGGCCTTCCCAACCTGCCTTGGGATACTCTGCTCAGGACCCCCCACCGTTGCTGGGGGGAGACACTGACTGGGCCCCGGGGGTGGGTGCAGTGGACCTGGCAAGGGGCCCTGCTGAGGAGGAGAAGACGCCATTGGCCCCCGAGGAGGAAGAGGATGCGGGATGCCGGGACCTGGAGTCACTTTCCCCACGGGATGATCCCGAGGTGTCCACTGCTCTCAGCCGGAAGGTGTCTGACGTCACATCCTCAGGTGTGCAGTCCTTTGATGAGGAGGAGGGTGAGGCCAACAACTAGCTTCCTCCCACTCCACGCCCTACCTTCCACTCCCACCTGAGGGGCATGGCTGCAACAATCCCCTCCCTTCCCCCCAGCAGTACAGCTGAGACCCGAGCAGAAGACTGTGCGGAGCCCAGGAGCTGCCAGTCCTCGGCAGGACGCGGAAGGCCAGGATGGGATTTTAACCAGGCTTTCGCTGTAGAAACCACAGGTCCGGGAGCTTAGGCCCGGGCGACCAGACGGCTATGAACTTTGCTTGGCTAAGGGCTTCCAGGTCTGTGACGATGAAGCTCCAGTATTTGCTGAGGACAGGAGTATAGCATGACCTGTGGCCCTTGATTGGATCTCAGTTCTTCATCCTCTGATTCGTCTTCCAGGAGCTTTGCCTGGCTGTCTGAATGCTTCCTTTCCCTGTGTCACTCCAGCTTTCCCCAGCTCTGTTTTCTCTAGCTGTGGCCCAGCACATCCCTACTATGAGGAACAGACCTCAGGGGCTGTTGGATGTGGCTGAGTGGGTCCAGGGGAAGCCACCTGAAGACACATCTGCTTAGTGGTGGAGAGTCTGGCTTCTGAGATCAGGAGACGGGGGGAGTTGGACGTGGCAGATGGGATGCACAGGGGCACAAACATAGTTCTTTATCAAGGCCCGCCCAAAGACCAGAGAGTCACTGAGGAGCCCAGTAACAAACGTGACCACCTTGTTCTGGCATCTTGGCTATCCCGCGGCTGAAAGGAGGATCCTGAGGCCCTGCTCAAGGACCCAGCCGGGGCTGGCTGCTCCAGCTCTCGGCTTCCTTTTCTGCCTCTCCCATCCCTGCTCTGGGAGCCCCAGAATGCCCATGTCCTGGCAGATGGGGAAGCATGAGGGCTGTGTTTCCCTCCATCCATCCCTCAATTCTCTGGAGCTGTTTACACTTTTCTCTTTGCCTTTTCTACATTTTTATAACTTCTTGGGGACTCAGGGTTGAGGGAGGTGGAGGGAGGAGCCTGGTGCTGTCAGGCCCAGCGTGGGTTGTCCGCTGTGGGCACTCGGCTCCTATTGCCCCTTCTTCAGCTCCTCCCAGGACTCCCAGGAGGGCCTCACAGGTGTCCTCCCTCACCTCCCAGTATTCCTCCTTCCAGGACAGGGTGGGGGACGCATAAGCCCCTGAAACTGCTTGCCCTCCCACACCCAGTCTCCATCCTGGTGGAGACTCTGCGCAGCACAGAAAGCCCCAACACTCAGTGAGATGGTGACAGCAGAGGGGGCGGGTGGAGTGAAGCAGCCACAGCTGTGGAGCTGGGGACAGCCTGCTGCCCCTCCGCTGCAGTGGCGGGAGCACTGGGTAGGGAGAAGTGAGAGGTTCTTTGTCCTTTCCTCAAGCCGCGGGAAGGCTGCTCCAGCTCCGGGTCCCACCCAGACTGTGTCGGGGCCTGCCGCTTCATCCTTTGCCAGGAGGGCAGCGATGTCACCCTCTCCCAGGCCCTGGGCACAAACTGCCCCCACCCCCAGGCCCTACACTTCTGTCCTTTGGAATGAAGAGGCTGCGAGTTGGGTGTTTCTGTCCATCTGTGACCCTGCCCCCCATCGAGTTCACACATTCATGCACATGTGCTCCTGAAATGCAGCTGAGGCCGGGCCCATGGCTTCCGGGGGAGGGGGCTGGTTCTCCTGGGGTTGGTTCTTGGAGGAAACAGGTGGGCATGGTAAGCACAGGTAGGTGAAGAGTCACTTACCTAATCCAAAGCTGTCTAAGGTATCTCTGGTGTTTGATGATATGACCTGACTCAGGAGGCACCAGGATCTCATGTCCAGGAGGTCTGGGAGCGGCTTCGCGTGCCTGCTGTCTGCACTGGCTGCTGGCCTTCACCTAGGCTCCTGCCACAGGTCTCTGGGGTTCTGTATGTTCACAGTCCCCCTTCCCATGGGATCTCTGTATCCTCACCTTGTGCAACCTACCCTCTCAACACATTGCCTCTTGGTCTTATTCCCTTCGGACTCTGTATTCTGCCCATAGACCACAGTGGACACCCAGTCCAGTGAGTGGGTTCATTCATTACAGTTCCTTTTTGCTCAGGGTCCCATGGAGTTAGGAAAGGTAAACTGGAGCAGCGTTCTTTCCTCACTCACTTCCCCCAGGAAGCCAGATGGCCCCTGCCGAAGGTGGCTACACCTGGGGACCTGGAAGAGCTCACAGGTGAACTGCCAAGCACCCCAGGGGCACTGGCATGGCTGCAGACCAGAAGTCGGGGGGTGTAGGGGTCTGCACCATGCAAGGAGGTGCCTTTCTGTTCTGAAGCAGGAGAAGACCCAAGGAGTGGGCCTGGGACCCTCTTAGGACTTTTCCTTCTGGAGGAATTGCTTCTCTGGTGCTGGGGGCAGGGTGCATGGGGTTTGCTTATAACCTATTTTAGGGGGTGGGGAGGGGCATGTGCAGGAAGAGGCTGTTGGGGGGTGGGGGAGGGCTGCTTTTCCTTGGGGTTAAAGGCTGTGCAGCACGTTTTACAACAGTCCCAGAACAGGGCTGTTTTTTATTATTGTGAATGAAACTGCTCTTGCTCGATGATTTTCTTTTGGTGGGGGGTGCACTTTCATTTTTTATTCACTTTATTACAGGAAAGTCCAAATCTTCCATTCTTCCCCTTCCACTACCCACCTCCCCTGAACCTTCCTTCTCATCCTTGTGTTAAGGAGGGAATCTTGGTGAATGAGTTTATTAACCTCCTGGCCCCCACTTACACATCCCGTACTCCGTCTTCCAGGTCTGGGGAATATCCATTTTTATGGCCAGTCTTAGCATGTTTTCTTAATGTGACATTCCCACCCCAGGCCCAAGAGAGATTCTATGACATATATTACAGAGAGAATTATATATAAATATACATATAAATATCATAGATTATATACACGTGGGCACGGTCCAATGCCCACTGCCAGTCCCCCTCCCCAGGTCACAGCTTCTCTCTCTTGGCCTGGGGCGGGGGAAGAGAGAAGGGACATAACGTTGGGGAGGGCTACAGGCTGTGTTCAGTGGCACTAAACAAAGTGTTGGCACCTTTGACTATGAGTGTCTTTTTTGGGGGCTGATGGAGACTGGGCACGGGGAGGGGGAGGAGGAGGAGGAGGATGTCGGAAAGGGGACCCAAATGCAGAACAACAGGCATAATGGGAGGGAGGGAGCAGCCTTGGGTGTGGAAGCAAGGGCTTCTAGATGCTCAGAGCTACTGGGATCGCCTAACAGGAAAGGTAGACTAATGTCACTGCCCTTTTGCTGATTTGGGAGGACAAGGACCTGACTGTCCAAGCATGGAAGCATCAAAGAGGTCTCCCACCCTGACGCCGGCCCCCACTTCTCCACCCCTACTCTAGGAAGGGCTGGTGTCTGAGGGACCCAGTGGCTTGGCTGTCCTGAGCCTTGGTTCTTGGCAGGAGAAGCTCAAGCCAGAGCAGCTGGTGGGCAGAGCTGACCTTTGGGCCGAACTCCAGTGGGGAGGGGGATGTATTTTCTAGGGAGTGACCTGAAAAGTGGGAGGTGGGAGCTGTTGATGTGAGAGAGGACACACTACTGCTGGAGGGAACTAAATAAAACCGTGAGGGCACAAGCCTGTGGCAGCAAGGCACCTGCCCTTCCATAGAGATCTTTCTCATTCAGGATGCTTGTTGACTGTCTTTTGGCCACATTCCACTGCTTAACCAAGGACAAAGGAAGGGGGAAAGGGACTGGCCTTTCATTGCCCCCCATTGCCTACGAGCAGAGGGTGGGAGCCAGGGTGGAGTCTGGAGGCGAATCGCAGTGAAGGATATGGGCAAGTGGGAGGACAGGGCAGGGGCGCTCGGAAAGAAGGGTGTAGACAGGTTGTGAGTGCATTCTGAGGCATCAGTGAGGCCACCGGGAGGTGGTCTCATCTCCACCGCAGTCAGAGTCATTCTGGGCTTCCCTTCACTACTCCCCCGACTCCCGCCGGAAGATGATGGACAGACGGGCGAGGCCAGGAAGGTGCTGGGACAAGAACACAGGGAGACTGGAGGGATAGGGGAGACAGAGAGGCAGAGGATCCCACCCCCGCACCAGGGGAACTCAGAATATCAAGGCCCTTCACTGGTTAGAACCACCTTCCTGTCAAGGGGTGGCAGGGCACATGGCCTAAATGATTGACCGAGGCTACTCTCTGCCCCAATTCAGACTCCTCCTCTAAGATGATCACTATCACAGTAAAAAATCCCCAGGTGTGATCTCTCCAACTTCAGGACATGCCCTCTCCCCGACACACCGGCACTCTGGTCCAGCGGGTTCAGAAGTGGTCACAGGATCAGCTCGTCCTCATCCTCCTCGTCGGTGGACCGCAGACTAGGGCCCTGCAAGATGTCAGCCAGCTCCTCCTCCAGCCCTGGGCTCTCCACCAGCTCCAGCTCTTCCAGCTCACTCTCCCTCTTGGCTGGAGCCAAGGAGCTCAGGGGCTCTGGGGAGGGGGATAGCACTGGGGTTTCCGGGGAGGCAGGCACCACATCCGCTGCCCCAGCAGCCCCGGTCCCATCCTCTGGCAGGCTCCAGGTCTCTACAGGAGGCGGCGCACCCCCAGGGTTCTTCAGAGTTGAAGTTGTATTCCGGAAGCTGGCAAGGGGTGGGCGGAGCTGCACCCCAGACTTGGTGTGACCCTCAATGGCCTTCTGCAGCTGGAGAGTAGAGAGAGAGAAGAGGGTACAAAGTTGGGAACAGAAAGGAGATGGGGCAGCGTGAAAGAAGCAGACAAGAGAGAAGAATGGAGATGATGTAAGGAAAAGGAGTGGGAAGACACGGAACCTCAAGAAAGGCCGACAAGGGAGAAATCAGGAGAAGACAGGAAAACGAAAGGAAGGAGCAGGGCAAGAAGCCGAATCTCAAGCTCCCTGACAACGTGCTTCCTAGTGACCTTCAGGCCTCCTTCAGCCACATCCTGTCTCTTCCCTTTTTTGTGGCCCTCCAGAGTATATCCCTAGGAAACCCTCATCCCAAGCCCGTGCCATCCACGGACTATCTGAACGTTTAGTCCTCAGTGTTCTCCATCTGCCCTGGCTGCCCCCCACCTCCCAATCCCTGCCCACCTCTAATCTCTGCCTGAGAAATAGGGCAATCTGGGGGACCTCCCCGATGTTGAACCAGCCCCTCCCCACCTCGTCCCCTTCTGCTGCTCAATCAGGCATGATGCTGTTACCTCCTCCAATGCCAGCACGCCCCTGAGTTTCCCCATACTGGTCACATAAGCGAGATGGAGGCCCAGGAGGGAGAACAGTGTGTGTGTCTGCAGGGCAAGAGCAGCAGGTCAGTGCAGCGGCCCCTCACCTCCCCGCCCTCTCAGCAGCCCTGACTGGTTGGGCGGCAAGGACTCGCCTTGTGCAGGGATGTCTGCTCCACCAGCTGGAACGGGGACTGGTCAATACAACAGCAGTCAAAACAGACAGGCTGGCTCAGCTGCTCCTGCTCCCAGGCCTCAATCTGCCAGGCAGAGTGGGGCAGTCACGCAGCATCAGGGAGCCCCCATCACCTCAGATCTGATGCTTTGACCCCGAACAGCCCTCCCAGCCCCAGCACAGAAGCTGCAACATGCAATGGACTATCACAGATCCTCTGGACCACTAGACTGTCCCCGCTTCTCCCAGGGGACAGCACCCTCCCCTTGCCTCCCTCATCGGGCCCAGGTCGACCTTCACCCTCAGGCACTAAGCACCACTCCCTGTCCTCCAACTCCTCCACCCCCAGTGCCCCCCAACACTTGCTAGTTCCAACCAGTCTTTCCAGTGGTATTTCCCACTACTCCTTCACCGTGCACTGCTCCAGGGAGACCACACCTGTCTTCTGGTCCCCGCGTTGGCTGTTCTAGCCTGATTCCCCCTCCCCGCATGTATTCCGCACTCTCCCATGTTCTGGTCACGTGTGCTTTGCCTCTTTGCAGTTCCCGTAGAACTCTGCTCATCCCTTTTCCAGAAATGGCCTAGACCATGCTCAGTCGTCTAGTGGTGCTTGTCTTACCCCTGCCTACCCGGAGAGTGCTCCGTGGTACGGATCGCCTCAAACTGAAAAAACTTGTGGATTTGCCTTTACACAGCAGATCATGGCAGAGATCTATTGGGTTTGAAGAGCTGTACTGGATCACAGGGCACTCAGCTGGCTTGAATAAAACCTTTTTTGTGGTCGTTTTGGTTTGTCTATGACGTTGCTTGAAGCTACAAAGGCCAACTCTCCTTTGATTTTAGGGACACACTCCAAAATCCTCAAGATGCCAAGTAATCCAGTAGAGCTTTAGCTGTCACAGATGAATCTAAAATTTTCTGAAATCTCTTTTCAGTCACTACCCTCTGAATGCTGTACTACTCTGCTTTTCTATTTGTCCAAGTCTTTCAAGACACAGAGAATATCACAGAAGGGCACCCCCTAGTTCTCATGTCCGGTGCTCAGTCCACTGTGATGCAGGCGCCATCTGTCTTCCTGATTATTCTGGACTGCAAGCACCTCTCCTCTAAACTCTCACCTTCCCTGACTACAGGCTCCCACCAGGTTTGGCCGGCTCTCACAGTGTAGGAGGACCACCACTTAGCACATATGTTGTAGACACAATTTATTTGTTGGACAGGGGGCGAGATCCTCGCCAGCCCTGGTTTGGTTGGTCCTGTCCTCCTGGACCTCTCTGTGATCATTTCCTGCCTTCCCTAGTTCCATTTTTGCCTCCCCTTAAGGAACAAAAACAGCAGAACCGTTGCCAGAGCACATGTGCCAAGCACTTCCTCTGTGCTAAGCATTATATGAGTTGCTCTACATGTACTCACCATCATTATCACCATTTTACAGATAAGGAAACAGAGGCACATGGGGCTTAACTACTTTGCCCAAGTTACACAAAGGTGGAGCTGGGCTTTGGACCTTGATTGCTAGTCATGGTCCAGGACCCCCAGCTTTGGTCCAAGGGGTATGATGTGTGCCCCTCCTTGAGAAAGCTCAGCCCCACTCATAAACTGAAGCTCTAACTGTGTGTACTCTTAACAGAGTAGTGAAGTTTTAAACAAGTCATAGCAAGGACTTCTGGCGACCTATAACTGAATTCTTTCACTATTCCTGTAGGTATCATCTTGATACTGTCACTGGTGTCATCTTGATCTCGTTTGAAAACCAAAATATCCTGAGTATTGACTCCTAATGGATCTTATTCCTTCAAAATATCTTAATGGGTCTCACAGGAGTTGGTAAAAATCTTATTTGGGAGAGATATGAGCTAAAAATGTATGGTTTATTTTCTTTTTACCCCTGGTTGCATTTTATTTCCAGCAGTCATTAAATAGCCTCACTGGTCAACTAGCTGGCTTTTTCTCTTTGGCATATTTAAAATATATTTTATTATTGGTATTGGCCCCCTTGCGAGGCACCCCTTAATTCCAGTTATGACCTATCTGATTCCTGCTTGGGGGTAGAAGCAAGGCTTGTCCTTTTTCCTCTGTGTTCTTCTATGTGATAGTTTAGCAACTCATTTATCAGGAGTGTGTGTGTTTTGAAGGGTGGCGAGAGGAGAGGGGAAGACTTCCTTTCTCTCTTGTCACTCCCCATCTCCTCCAACCCTGTAACACTTCTAATTTTCAGCTCACATTTATTCTGAATGTCTGATAAGATGGTCATGTCAAAATAATATCCATTATTTAGGTTTTTTGTAGTTTTTTTGTCAGCTCCATACTTTTAAAGCTCTACATTTTGAGCGTTTGCAATGAGCCTGCATTTGCCTTTACCAGACGGGATGGCTGTGAATGGATTTTGTTGTTTGTGCATAACCTCAGGGTTTGTTCTGGTCAATACTGCTCGGCTGCCTGCTCCTCACCACTGCTCCACATTCTGTGTACTCCACAATCACAGCCCATTCAGTGCCGGATTTTCTGTCCCGGACTACCTCTTTCAGGAAATAGGCATTTGTCCCAACAAGGTGCCACTGTCAATATCTGCCCTTGGTTTACACTTCCTCCCAATCTCATTTCCTGGCATTTTCCAGCTGTCCACTGTCCCAGGACCCCAGTCAATGCAATGATGTAACCTCCACCAGGCACTGGTTTCCCCATTTTCACTTTAATGCTGTTGGTGTGTGTAAGTGCCGGCCACCTGGTGCATTCTACTTCAGGTAAAGCATCTTTCCATAGAGCTTCTGTCTGGTCCAGAAAGTCTCCAGCATCTAAAGGATCGAAGGCTCATCCTAGCATCACGGTCCCATCTATGCATTGAGGGCCAGAACTGTCCTCTCTGAAGTGACCATGGTCCCTGTGAAGACCATGCCCCCACCTCTGAGCACCATGCCCAAAATACTCTCCATAATCGCACCTTATTTCCAACCTCCGAAAATGCTTTCCGGCCTAGATTCACATCTCAGTCTTAACAACAGCACAATCAAGAAGATAGAAAAGAATTAACAGTATCTCCATTTGACAGAATAATCCACCCCAGGTTGCTGTTTCCTTTACTTACCTCTTCACAGGTCATGTTATCCACTAAATCCATTGACTCCTAGAGGACAAAGACATAGGTCCCAGTTCCTTCCCTTTTCTTCCCACAGCGACTATAGTTCCATTAGCCATTCGCCTTCTCTTCCCGGCCAGGGCCCCACATGCCAGCTCTCGGACTCATCACCCCTCCACAGGCTCAGACTTCTCCTTGGTGGGGCTCCCGCCTCCTGATTTAAGAACCATGGGCTTTTCACACCTCAGAGACAAGCTCCCTTTCCCCATCCACCCGCCACCACACATCTGCACCTGGGTTGTTTTTTTCGTGGGGTGAGCTCTGCCCAGCAAGCTGCGCAGCAGGGACCGAAAGATGGAGGGTCTGTGACCTGAAGGAAATGGAAACAAAGCAATATCCGCCCTGGGAGAAAATGGCCAGGGACACCTAAGTGGTCGCTGACACTGCGCCACACGAGGCCTGAACTTCCCAGGTACTCCACCTCCACAGACACCTCTCTTGTACCTTTCTAAGGGTCAGCCCTGCCCCTGCTCCTTGGGACAATGATATGGCGACTCAGTGAACAGGCACCCCTCCTGCCATGCCTCCTCCTCGGGGAGGTAGCCCAGAGATGACCCACAGGCATGTGTGAGGGTGCATGGCGGGAGAATAGTTACCCGCGGGCCCTGGTGCTTCTGGCTGCTGTCTGTGGCCAGGCAGGGGCCCGTTGGGCTCTTCGGGGGGCAGTGGAGCAGTAGGAATGGGGTGAGGAGGCAGCTGTAAGGAAGAGTAAAAATGGTCAGGCTCAGAGAAGTGGCTGCCTATTGCTCTCCTGCCTTTACCAGCTGGTGTTGTGGGAAATCTAACTGTATTCTTCCTCCTCAGTTCAGAATTCCCATGTCCCTCTGCATTCTCATCAGTACCATCACTGGCAACCTTATCTCCTTCAGCGCCTGGATGCAGGCCCTGGGCTCCTTGACTTTCTCCATGCTCAGAATCACTCCTTCCCTCTCTTACTTGCCCTTTCCCCCATCGGTCCTGCTCCCCTGGCCCTTCCCAGTCAGTCACCTCAGGCTTCCCAGAAAGCTCCTCATCTTCGTCCTCATCCACAAAGGCAAAGGACTCCCGTCGGCCCTGGGGTGAGATGCTGTGGTACCCCTTGCCAGCGTGCAGAGCCTTCCCGTTGAAAGGCAGCTCAGACAGTTTCCTTGCCAGGTCCTGGGCTGCCTGCAGCCTCCGCTCAGGACACAGGTGGCGCTGCAGGAGGGACTGCAGCTCTGACCGCTCCACAGAGCCCAGCAGGATCATTGAATCTGGGGGAGAGCCAAGCTCAGCCTGAGGGCTTGCTCGACCTTCCCCTCCCCACCCTCTCAGCAGGATTGTCAGGCACAGCAGAGCCTCTGCTCCTCTTCTCAGCTTTTACCCTCTCTTCCTAAAAACTCATTTCAAAAATCTTCCAAGATTGAATCCCTTTTATTTCACCCATTTAGCACTTGGAGACCCAGTTGATAGTATACTAATTGGTGTTAATTTGTGCTTATTTTAATGCAGCCCTAGTATATAGCCTGTTTGCAAATAGGTAAACTTGGTATTAAAATAGCTAATCAGCCCTGTCTCCAAAAAAAAGAAATGTCAAAAGCCATTCATATAGGTTGAGATGATGTGAATATACTTTGAAAGACCTCTTCAGAGATATCTGATGTTTAATGACTTAAAGACGTTGGGTCCTTCTAGGATATAAACAAAAATGCCTACTTTTCCTGGCAAGGTCTTTTATATGTTTATTGAGATTCTGCTACTATAATTAACAATTTCATTAAGTTTAAGGCCATAAAACCGCAGCAGTGTTATTGAAATAAATCTTATCTTTAAGTCTCAGTCATTATTATGAAAACCCTGCACCTGCTTGGCTGTGCCTCTGCTCCAATGAAAAGCCACTACTTTAGGGGCCACTGAAAAGGTATTTGGGATTTAGAAAAATGTTAAAACTAATGTAACTAGAGCAATTTGGATACTCTGATTATCTGAAACCAGAACAAACAATTTTAATGGCGCCAAATGGCCCTACATGATTCTTCTCTATTATGCTAATTAAGACATTAGGCAAGTATTTATTTACCATTTAGTAAATACCTATAAGGAGGCAG
This sequence comes from Smutsia gigantea, assembly GCA_032199065.1. Lineage (NCBI taxonomy): Eukaryota > Metazoa > Chordata > Mammalia > Pholidota > Manidae > Smutsia > Smutsia gigantea. Next base: position 31,850 of record JAVSCE010008606.1, read on the forward strand.
TCTGAGATAGCAATTATAGTCTCTGCCCTCAAGGAGTACCCAATCTAGTGAGGGAGAAAAGACATAGCTCTGTCAACAACAATAAGAAATAATACAAAACAGGATTATGCGCCAAAGGAGGGCAGAAAGGATGGTGAAGGAAGTGACGGTGTGAAATTGCTGCTTATTGCTGCTTACTAAAACCGTTCTCTCCTTCATTTGGACAGTCTCATCTGCTCCTCAAGGCAGCTGTGAAAGAACAGCCCTCATTTAGCTGACTAGGAAAGAGAATCACGTAAGGGGTTGTAAGGTTTGCGGCTGAGCCCCATTATCTGTGGATTCCTATTTGCAAATCTGCCTACTGACTGAAATATATTTGTAACTCAAAATCAGTACTCACTGTGCGCCATTTCCCTGGCCGTCCTGGACACGCACAGAGCAGCATAGAGCAGGAGTCAGCCCACGCACGCGTCCCCAGGGGAGGCTGAGCAAAGTGCCGCTCTGCCTTTTTGTCTCAGCTCTCATATTGTAAACAAGGGCTCTCTTCGTGACCCATTTAGTGCCATGTTTTTCACATTTTTGTGTTTTGTGTTGGTGATTTTGCTGTTTAAAATCGCCCCAAACAAGGCTGTACTGTGCCTTATGGAGAAAATACTTGTGCTAGGTAAGCTTTGTTACAGCTTTGTTGGCCATGAGAGTTCAATGTTAATGAGTCAACAATATATATTAAGTAAGGTGTCTTTAAAAAGAAACAGACATAAAACAAGTTTATTGATTAGTTTAAGAAAAGGACCAGACACTTGCTGGACCCTAATGCTGTCCTCTAAGAGCAATGGTTCAGTATAGCCTCCTAATTCAGTGTTTATGACAGCTTTCTAGGACTTAACTACAATGAATGGTGAGAATCCACTGTATTTCTTTAATTGGATTTTTAACTGTTCTCTTGTGCTTGGGTTATGGCTCTGTTCTTCTTTCCTGGAAGATGATCATGTTCCCTAGGAGCACAGGCTGGGTGTCCTATAGCCGGCTGGGTGGTCCCTTAAGACAAGCCCACACCACAGTGCCTCCTCCACCTCTGTGGAACCCTTGTTCGTGTCACAAGCTTAGGAGTCTGCTTCTTTCCTTTCCACTAACCTTTTGAATCAACCAGTGGTAAAGTCTTGACTGTAGTGGTCTGGAGTAGGGTTTGTAACTCCCCATATGTGCAAGAGGCTGAAACAAACTTCACATCACGTACCATGATGTCCTCAACAAAGATTGTAAATTTGCTATGGATGAAAAAAAAATTTTTTGCTATGTAGGGAGAAAGCATGGGGGGTTAGCCCATAGGCCTCTCCCTTCCATTCCTCCCAAGAGTGTGCCATGCATTTGATCACTCATAATATTTATGAAGTCCAAGGGAATATGAAATTAAGGAAAAGCAGTGTTTCCAAAAGCTGACCCTAATCTTAATCTCAACCTCAGAACCTCCCACCTCGAACCCATCACATCTGCACTAATTCCAGTGGGTGCCCCTGACCTGAGCTGGTTCCAGCCAAGGTCAGGCAAGTAGGGGAGCTTCTTGACCTGGATGATGCTGTCATAGAGGGAGGGCTGCAGGCTTTGAGCTACCATGTTGGCCAAGATAACAGCCACCATCATGGGTAGGATGTGAGCAATCTGACCCGTTAATTCGAAGCAAATCACAGCTGTGGAGACTGTGTGGGACACGGCACCAGTCAGCGCTGCTGCTCCTAGAGTGAGACGGGAGTGGAGTGGCAGGTTAGGGCTGCCATTCTTCACGTGGAAGGCACATGGGATGTCACGGGACTTACACTGAATGGGGAGACAAGGCCTTGGTCAGTGCCATACTCCTGAGGTAACCATTTGTCAAGAGCAGGGGCTAGAACACAGAATGCTTAGCAAACCATCGTCTTGATCTCATTCTGTGACCTTTGGCAGTTTACAAAATCATTATGTATGCCCAAATTTTCATTTATAAAATAAAGAAAGCGATGTCCTGTCTATTCCTTGTTTTTGAAAATTTGGATTATTTTTAACTGAGCATTTAAAAAACCCAGTTATGACATTTTACTTTGACCTCAGTTTTCATTGCCAACAATTTATGAGCAAAGAGAGTCAAAACCCAAGGGCCATGTTGTGGACTTGGAACAATGAGACCTGTATCAGATCCTGATTCCACTCTTTTTTCAACTGTATGAGTAGAACTTAATTTTTCTGGAATCCCAGGCTCATCTCTAAGGTGAAAGGGGTCATATAATAAGTTCTAAGTCCCTTGCAGATCTAAAATGTTATGATTCTATAAGCTCTTCGAAGATAAAATCATTTACTTGTTTTTGGTTATGTTTTTCCACCAATAAAATACTGCCTGGTGCATTACCTGTATTTCTTATTTAACTATGGGAGAGAGATTCTAGGAGCAAAGATGCTGGGAAGGCATATGTGAGAACAGAAAAAGAAAAAGTCACCCAAGGGAAATATTAGGAGGAATGATTCTACTGGTTGGTGCACACAATATACTTCAGAACATAAACTGTCGCAGGATATATGTATATTGGGAAATGCCCTTCAGGGAGGATGGGGCGGTGCCTGAGGCTTTAAGATGGGGAATAAGAGCAGATGACTAACTGAGGCAGGAGGCTTTTGTGAAGGACTGTGATGGGGGAGTAAGGTCACCACATGCACAATAAAGCTGATTAGTGGTTCTGTATCTGAGGGAGGCATGGCCTTGGATGTTAGAGGATTTTGGTGAAGCATGGAGGGAGGAAGGAGGCATAATAATTTGGGGGATTATATTGGCCACTTGTGCTAGACATTGTTTTTGGTTGGATGGGACTAGAGAGTTAATGAAAAAAGAAGATCACAGATTCTCAGAATGTTAGGGTGATGAGGTATCTCAGAAGTCATTCTAGAATAAAGAAACTAAGGCAAAGAAAGGCAGCTAACTGGATCCCTAATCATCCAGGTGACACGTGGCTGGGATGAGCCCAGAGCCCATGTTTCTTAGCTCTAAATCACATGCTCTTATGTTCCATCAGTATTAACACATCTTCATGTTGGGAGTATCCAAGCCAGTTACCTGCATTATTGTTTCTATGATTCTTTGGAAGGACATAAAAAGTGCTTACCAAATATTCAGACATAATGTTAGGTGCTTTCATTCTTACTACCTCCTTTAACCTCCATAATTCTTTTTCTACACAAAAAAACTAAGGCTCAAAGATGTTCAACAAGAGCTATTGAGGGTCAGAGCCAGAGGTTGATTATTTGAATAAAAATTGAATTAAACAGCATGATATTAAAACCATGTTGCATACCCCGGAATGACAATGTCACGGGAAGGTTTGAGTGTAGGCATTCAGGACTGCAGGGTGGAATGTGTCTCACCAATTACTGCGTATCCCCCAGGTAGGATCTTGTAGATGATGTCATCAAATAAGATGCCATCAGGGAAGAGCATGGCCATAATCTCTCCTACCAACCTCCCAAATGCAGCTCCTAGAGGACAGACAAAAGGAAGGGTGGTGTTGAAAGAGCCAAGTTCCTTATCCTCTCCATTTATAGGGGCAATCCCTCCTTGGGTAGTAAGACCAACTACAAGCCCCCAGCCTCCAGGCCTTTCCTTATTTTCCAGTACCCTAGATTACAACTATCAGTGAGCCCCATCTTCCCATCAGAACTTACCTAGCACAAACACAGGCATGAAGCCTCCGCAGGGTATGGGCATAGTGGTGGCCACGATGGACATCCAGAACTGGGGTAAAAAGAGGCATCAAGACACCCTCTCAACTGTGCACAATACACAAGCACACACTCAACTCCCTTCCTACTCTCCTCCTCCTGTTGCTTCAAGAGTGACAGAAATCTGGGATAGATAATCCTCTGGAAGCCTTCTTGTCTGCACCCTTCTCCAAAACCTAAAAACCTCAAGTTCTCCAGCTAAGAGATCACCAAAGACAACACTGAAAGTTCCTCCATATGGTTAGCCCAAATTTCCCTTACTTGGGATGACTCTGTGCCTTCAGGCAATTAGAACAAGGAGGGGAGCCCCAGAGGACTCCTCTGTCACTGCCCAAAAAGGGCCCTAGCCCACTGTACCCTATTAGCCCAAGACGGTCACCTCAGCAGAGCAGCCTGCAACATTTGAAGCCGGGGGATATCTTTTCCTGGTTAGATTGTGTTTCTGAAAAAGAGCTCCAATTATAAGTGGCAGACACCGTAAAGTCTTGTGACTTACTGTGTGACTAATTTAGTTTTGATATGGCCACTTACAAAGCCATTCATACACCAAACCTCACAAGGGAATCTGGAATGAAGATCATCCTGCCTGACCAGAATATGACTGTTTAAAGGAAATGTCCTTTTAACATCAAATCACCTTACACAAAGGATCAAAAAAAAAAATCAGATCTGTTCTGGTGATGCTGGAAGAGCACGCTGAGAAAGCCAGGTAAGTCAGCCAGTACAATAGAAAAGATCACCAAGGCCAACTTCGTCAGGTAGTATTCTGACAGAAATTGAAGAAATTTTAGCAAAAGCCATATGTACATTCTATGGCAAAGAATGCAAAAGAATTGAGAAATACGGTGGAAAAGGGAGTACTGGTCGAACTTTATAAATAGCTGTAAATGTATTGAAAATATGAGACATAACATGTACATTAAACAAGGTTTACACACCAGTTCCAAAATAAGAAAGCCGATCTTAGAACAGGATCTCAAACAAGTTTGGCGAAATACAGTAGCATCTAACTCAAGGTCAGAACAGATAGCTAGGATCACAATATTAACTCTTGAAAAACTGTACCGACTGCACCGTAAACTGATGAGAAATGAGTTTGTTAATTCTCTGAACCTCAAAAGTGTTCCCTAGAGCCAGGGCTGACCTCAAGAGACAACAACCAAGCTCTGAGAAGGCTTCGTCCCTGAAGCTCTGTGAGGGGGGCAGAATGCATACTTCTTCATGTCAGACTATGACTGTTTCAAACAGTATAGAACTGCCAAGTTAAATGTACAATGAAGGGAATATAGACGGAGAATTCCTCAAATGTATAATAAGAGTATATCTTGTTATCTCTGCCTTCTCTGAGCATTCACAGTACTCAGTAGAGGCAGGTGGGATGTGGGCAGGCAAGTAGACAGGAAGGAATGAAGGAAAGAAAGAAGAAGAGAGCTTGGTCAAAGAGTGCCCATGCAAAGCAGAAAAAGAGCTCAGAGATTCTCAGAGCTACTATTTGCTGAAGCCCCAACAGTGATCTCGAGGGGGAGCTTGTTTGAACTGCAGATGACCAGACATGGCTGTAGGCTATCGTATCAGCCTGTCTGGAGACAGAGTGCCAGGCACTAGTAGTTTAAGCTTCTTAAGTGATTCTGACATAAAACAATTTGAGATCCCTTGAACTATGGTGTACTATCTCTTTGGAGTAAGTATATGATGGCCATAAGGGATTTTGTACGCTCAGGTTAGTCTGAAAGCTCCAGTAATACAGATAATAGGTGGCTGACAGGTCTGGCTTCAGAGGATGAACTTTAGATTATCCTCCAAGATATGTGTAAGGACAGGATCAGAGACCATTGAAATTATCAACTCCTGTACCACAAAGAATGACACATGAGATTAGCAAACTTTTTGAGCTACTAGCACATGAAAGGAAAGATCCAGAAACAATGTAAGTCACGTGCGACACAAATAACTCACAAGATCTTGAATACCCAGTTCTAGAGAATTGCGAAACTGGAGACCCATTATCACAGATTCTGCTTTACTTAGACACTTCACAGGAAGGAGCAATATGAAGATCAGGCAAAAAGAATTCTACAGAGCTTCAGGATGTCCTGATCAGCAGTACCAGTAATCATGTCAGATTGGTTAAAAGGGAAACTGAGAACTTGTAATTATATAAATAATCATTGTAAAAGCCCCTGACTTGTAACATGATGATACTTTCCATGTCTTAAGACTGAGGAACAGACCCATAGACCACTGGAACAGAATAGAGAGTCCAGAGATTAACCCAAGCACATACAGTCAATTAATATATGATAAAGGAGCCATGGATATAAAATGGGGAAATGGCCTCTTCAACAGCTGGTGTTGGCAAAACTGGACAGCTACATGTAAGAGAATGAAACTGGATTACTGTCTAACTCCATACACAAAAGTAAACTCAAAATGGATCAAAGACCTGAATGTAAACCATAAAACTCTTAGTAGAATATATAGGCAAAAATCTCTTGAATATAAACATGAACAACTTCTTCATGAACATATCTCCACGGGCAAGGGAAACAAAAGCAAAAATGAACAAGGGGGACTATATCACACTAGAAAGCTTCTGTACGGCAAAGGACACCATCAGTAGAACAAAAAGGCATCCTACAGTATGGGAGAATATATTCATAAATGACATATCCGATAAGGGGTTGACATCCAAAATATATAAAGAACTCACGCACCTCAACAAACAAAAAGCAAATAATCCAATTAAGAAATGGGCAGAGGACATGAATAGACACTTCTCCAAAGAAAGAAATTCAGATGGCCAACAGGCACATGAAAAGATGCTCCACATCGCTAATCATCAGAGAAATGCAATTAAAACCACAATGAGATATCACCTCACACCAGTAAGGATGGCCACCATCCAAAACACAAACAACAACAAATGTTAGCAAGGAAGTAGAGAAAGGGGAACCCTCCTACACTGCTGGTGGGAATGTAAATTAGTTCAACCAATGTGGAAAGCAATATGGAGGTTCCTCAAAAAACTCAAAATAGAAATACCATTTGACCCAGGAATTCCACTCCTAGGAATTTACCCTAAGAATACAGCAGCCCAGTTTCAAAAAGACATATGCACCCCTATGTTTATTGCAGCACAATTTAAAATAGCCAAGGAATGGAAGCAACCTCAGTGTCCATCAGTAGATGAATGGATAAAGAAGAGGTGGTACATATACACAATGGAATATTATTCAGCCATAAGAAGAAAACAAATCCTACCATTTGCAACAACATGGATGGAGCTAGAGGGTATTATGCTCAGTAAAATAAGTCAGGCAGAGAAACACAAGTATCAAAATGATTTCACTCATCTGTGGAGTATAAGAACAAAGAAAAAACTGAAGGAACAAAACAGCAGCAAACTCACAGAACCCAAGAATGGACTAACAGTTACCAAAGGGAAAGGGACTGGGGAGGATGGGTGGGAAGGGAGGGATAAGGGGAAAAAGGGGCATTATGATTAGCACACATAATGTAGGGGGTGGGGCACGGGGAAGGCAGTATAGCACAGAGAAGACAAGTAGTGATTCTACAGCATCTTACTATGCTGATGGACAGTGAGTGTAATGGGATTGGTGGTGGGGACTTGATAATGGGGGAAATCTAGTAACCACAATGTTGCTCATGTAATTGTATATTAATGATACCAAAATAAAAAATAAAAATAAATAAAAGTAACTGAGGAAGATGGAAGCTGCCTTCATCAATATTGTCAAAGAGCTGAACTGAGAATCTTAGTTGCTGGGCACTGATATTGCGAGAAGACCACACAGGCTAAATTTCAAATCAGACTGGAAAAACAGCTCTGGTCACTTTTATATTTTAATTTGGCTATGTAGCCCATTGCCCACACTTTGGAAAAAATAAGGGTATGCCTCCGTGTCCAATGAAAGGACAGTGAAAATGCTGGTAGTAGTGAGAACTAGGTAACATTATGGATTTATAGCAATGAATGTTTTTTTCTTTACTGAACTCTAAATTTTATTTAAAAACTTATCTCCCAAGTTGTACTCAAAATTAAGTATATTGCTTTATGCACCCATGTAGCAATGAATGGTTTTATGCCTATAAATATTATAGACTATTACAGGCCTGCTGCAAACTGTTGGGCTGGAAATACAGCCCAGGAAATGGGCGAGTTTCTTTTCCTGATACTCTTATGATGTAAACATTATCAAGGATGAAATTCAGTAAGAAAATAATAATAGTGACATACAGGTGAGCCCTTCTATATAATCTAAGTAGGTTTCTCAGAATAAGCTTTAATCTGTGAAGTCATATCCAGATACATACTTGGGAGTGTGGGCAGGTGAGGTGAGGCAAGGTGTGGGGACAGTGTTGAAAAAATGTATTCTGTTTCTCCAAATATTTTCAAAAGCTTGAGACTTTAAAAGGATACATGATCCGAAAGGTACCATATAGCTCAGGCTAGAGGAATATCAGAAAAACACAGTTATTATCATTGAACAATAAATTCTGAGATGCCATCAAAACTTGGCCTTGTTTGCCACACATGGGTTTGTGTTCCCAACAACCAATACCAGGAAGCTGGGATTTATAAATGAGAGAAGATGAACTCTGTGATGAAAGTCCGAAAGTTATCTCCCTAACAAGACTCTGAGAACTTCTTTATGACAAAATCATTAAATCTTTTGAAGAAATAAAAAGTACCTAAATAATAAAGGAGATGTGAAAAATATGGAAGCTATGGACCCAATTAAACCCCCTGAAGTGGAATGGGAAAGAATATACACAAATACAGCTTCCAGAAGCCCACAGCAAATCCTCAGACTCTATGTTACAGACTGGGAACCTGGTGGGTCAAGTGCCTGGTATCTCTAATCACAAAATCATTGACAAGTACATTAAATTAGCAGCAAATAACAAAGAAGGAGACTTTAATTTTTTTCAACTATAAACATAAGATTTGCCAAAGATCCATAATAACATATTATGTATTTGGCACATAGTAGGTATGTACATAATAACACTTATTGCATAAATGAATAAATGGACCCACTATAGCTATTACAATATAAATATAACTTAGTAACTCATATCCTAGGGAAATACAGATTCATAAAAAGTATCACGAATAAGTTAATTGCAAGGTATTCAAAACCATGAAAGTTCAGGGTGGACAGGCTTTTTGTTATTTATTTATTTATGTTTTAGTTTCCAATTGTTTTTATTTTTTATTTTTTTATTAAGGTATCATTGATATACACTCTTATGAAGGTTTCACAAGAAAAACACTGTGGTTATTACATTCACTCTTATTATCGAGTCCCCCCCAACATACCCTATTGCAATGACTGTCCATCAGTGTAGTAAGATGCCACAGAGTTCCTATTGTCTTCTCTGAGCTACACTTGGACAGGCTTTTTAATGAGAGCCCTAATATACAGAGGAAAAGTGTTGGATTACTCAGGCAAGGCATACTTTTAGTAATAAGGCAATTATCAAAAAAGAAAAAACAGGCAATCAGTATCATAACAGATGTCACAACTAGGGTTGGAAATAAAAATATCTTTGTATAAGGCAGTAATTGAGAAGTCCATGAAGACATGATCCTTGATGGGCAGGAATGAAAACAACTGAGGTAAAAGAGGTCAGCTTTTAATGTAGGTTAGGAGAAAATGGTTTAAGGATGGCAAAATCCTCACAGCCTCACTAGCTAAACAGAGAATAATAACATAAAATTATTTACAGTCACTAATAAAATTGATTTAAATACTTTCTTTTATAATTCTAAAAAAGAGATTACCCATGAGCCTGGGGGTGGGGTGGGGATAGGATGGGAAATGGGATATGCAAATCATCTAAAAATGTATAATCAGACACATGGAAAATGAAGTACCCAATTAATAAGTGAGGGGATTTGGTTAGTTTATCTGAGGTTTTTACAATTATCTATGTTGCTAAACTCTATTTGACCTTGTTTACTTGGCTATGATGTCTTAATAATTTAGCAAGTGGAAGCTTTAGAAGGGCTATAATAATTGTGGTGACATCACTAAGTTGACATGGATGGAACAATGAACCCAGATACTGTTTCACTTCTATAAATGAGCAACTTTGTATGCTATGGTTTCCAAGTTATTTCTTTTTGTGTGAAGACCTTTCCTCCTCTAGGCAAACCCTGGGTTCCCAGGCTGCAAATGGACAGAAGCCGAGGAGGTCAGGAGCGCAGGGAGAAGTACCTTCATGATGAAGAAGAGGAGGATGATGATGACAACATTGACCTGTGGGTGGATCCACACGGCCGACTGGCCCAGGCTTTCGGGGTCACCTACATGTTTTACCCATGTATTATTGTCAAACAGGGTGCTGATAGCTTCACGAGGCATCAGCTGTGAGAGGAGGAAGCAAAAGGAATGGTCAGTACTTCCTTTTTTAGAGAACTGAGTCCCCAATCTCATTTTTCAAGAGTCCCTTTTGCTCTTTGCTCAGGGACAGATTCTACTCTTGGGCAAAGGTCCAATGCTCAGAAGCCTCTTTTCCCTGTGGCCAGTCGTGTGACCACCCCCACGGCATCCCAGACTCCCTCGGAGCTGACCTCTCCGGCCATGAATTGACCCATTCCTGGCGGAAAGGTGAGTGAGGCGATGACAAAGGTGACAATGCCAGGATACAGCAGGCGGCTGAAAAAGAAACAGGATGAGTCCTGCCCTAGACTTAGCCAGCCCACTACGGACACCATGCTGGAATGAACTCTGGTAGCTGCAGTTTCCAGCTGTCCATTGTAGTCTCAGTTTTTTAAACCCAGAGCATTCTCGCCACCAAAAGGCAATCTGTGGAGTAGAAGCCACACGGCTAGCCCCCTATGTAGAGAGTATCAGGGCTTCTGTATTTTATCACAAGCCCCCAAAGGCATCTGATGCTTTTCACAAAGATTACAAGGGAGGGACTCCCAGATAGGGCAGAAAGTAAATGGACACGATACAAGGAGGGCATTGACTCACTGCTTAGCAAGAAATTGGCTGAGGGCCTTGTGCTTTCGGACACCAAGCATGACCTGGCGATGCAGATAGACAAACACAGCTCCCAGGAACCCACAGCAAATCCTGAGGGGGTAAGTTATACAGAAATGAAACCCTCATCCCTCAGACAGAACCACTGCAAGGAACAAATGCCAGACATCCACCCTCCCTTCCCCACTACCTCCTCTAGCAATTTACACTCTATCTACACCCACCCCACCTTCTTCCCAGGTTCAGTCCCTTCCAATCCAAACTGCACCCACCCCTGGCTCACCACTCCCAGGGTGGGTGAACCCACTGACCCGATGATGGCAAAGGCTGGGAGTTCCTGCAGGTCAAAGGGGAAATCCATTCGGAAATTGGTTCTGAAGAGAGCAGTGATGGTGACTGCAGGAGGGAAAGGCTGGGATCATGGTGGAAGAGTCACAGGAACCCACCAAGAGGGAGCCAGGGGCCATCAGCTGTGGGACTAGCTCCTGGTTTCCTCCAAGCCCAGTGTTTCCTTTTCTATTTCGTTTCCATTTTCTATGCACAAACAGTCTTCTGCTACTCCATGACCTGTATCTTGGGCCTGGTCCACTTTCCCAATAATGCCATCCATCCCTTTTCTAAGCTGCCCTCAGAGCTTCCCTGCACGCCCATTACCAGCATCCCTATTTCACATTGCCTCCACCGAGCGCTCCCCAGTTACCAGCATCCTTGTTCCACACAGCTAGCACGCGGAAAACAAAGGCACTGAACGTGGCTGCGAAGAATCCTCGCCAGTAATTCCGCACAGCAAAGTAGGTAGAGGTGACCTCGATGCTGAATAGCACACCTACAGGGACATGCAAGTAGAGTCAAGGGCAAACGAAAGTGAAAGGCTCTCCCATACTTCCACCCTGTGGTCCTGAGGTGCTTTTGCTGAAACTTAAATCACAAGAGGAAGCAGGCATGGAAAGTAATGATCTCTTGGGGTGCCATGCTCTAAACCATCTACCTGCTCCTGCCAGCAGTTTTATGCAGGCCCAGGATGTGGCCCAACAAAATGCAGAGAGGATGGGAAATGGCACATCCTTAACCCACAAACCATGACAGTCAGGTGGTTATGCCCTCCCCATCCCTTAGAAAGTGAGGCTGCGTGCGATTCACAATGGTCAAGTGTCTGTGGGGCTTTAAGGGCCGTTGAACATTTTCTGCTGGAAAGTTGCAAGAGAGAACGTTTCCAGCCCAGGAGCTCACCAGAGGTGCAAGCAGAGCTTGAGGTTTACAGGGACTCTCAACACTGTCCTATCTTTCCTCCCTTCCCCTGCACCATGTGCCTTAGGGCAACTTTAAAAGGAAGAACTAAGAAAAATGAATAGGAAAGGGCTTTGTGGGAGCTGATAATACTCAACATTCCAAGAAAAGAAAGCAGAGGATTCATCTAAATTTTTAAAAATAATTGTTAAAAACCTGACTTAACAGGACCAAAGCAAAGGGAAATCCCAAGAGGTGAAATTAAAGTCAATTATGCTTAAGAATTAGAAAGAAAGCTAATAATTCTAAATAGTACTGTTTCTGAGAGTAGATGCTAGAGCAGAAAATGATGAGGCCGATATACAGGAAAACAGCAGGCGCTGGCAGGGATGAAGTGAGGAACGCTAATGAGGGCTTAAAAAGAGATCCAAGAGATGTAGAGAAAAATATAACCTTTAGACACACTGCAAATAAAGGAGAGGACTTGGATTAGATGCAATATAAAAATTAACGACAATGTCCAAAACCTTAAGGCTCAGCTTTATCAAAAAATTGAGGAAGAGAAACCAGGGAGAAACGGCACCTAATTAGATGACTGGAGAAGGCCTGGTCCCAAGAAGGACAGGGAACAGGGTGAGGTTTGCCTCCTCCTTTATCTCCACCGTGAATGGCTGCTGACCAGTCCAAGACCCTGCCTGCTTCTCTCTTCAGATGGCACCTCACATCCTAGCCATTTCCCTCTCCCTGGTGTGAACTCCAACTCACATCGCTTGAATCCCTCAGGACTCACCCTCGGGTCCAGAGGTGACAGTCAACAGATACAGCAAGACACCTGCCCCCAGGGGATGGTGGCCTGACAGCCGCTCATGGAGCAGCTGCAGCACGTTGGCAGAGGATCCCCAGGGCTCAGCTCAAATGTCACCTGTCTGGGAAGGCATTCCCAACCTCTTCTCGGGTAGACAGCCCCCTTGTCACCTTGTTCTCAGAATTTTGGCCTGTCGGAGCACTTACCACTTCAGATGTAGTTGTTTGTTTACATCACTGAGTTCCCCTAGGAGTGAAAATTCCTTGGAACCCAATACCTAATACAGCGCCTGGTACATAATCAGGGCCAACGCCTGTTCTATGCATGAACAGGAGAGGAGAGGAGGAGAAAGAAAGAGAGAAGAGCAGGGAATAGATGGAATTTCAGAAGACAGACCGAGGGGCTGGGGAATCTGGGGCAGACAGAGCTTTGCCAACCACCCTTTCTGCACCTGCTCCTCAAAGCACAGGCAAGGCAGGTGCTTCCTAGGCCTAAACGGAGAACTTGACACAGTGGGGAGTCAGCTGGAGCAAGTCTCTCTCCTTTGCCTTACCAGTAATAAAACCGAAGTTGAATGATCTGTCAGAGTGTAAATTATCCAACTTATAAATATTTTATGACCATTTTTGAAATCCTAGACTAGATTTTCTTTCCTGCGATGTGGTTCCGGGACACTTCCCCTAATAGTCTGCCACTATATAATGTTAGCCTGAGCCAAATAGAAAATGTGTTGTTAAAAGGAAACAAAGCATGAAAAACGTAGAGCTTTTAGAAACTCTCTGGTCATTTAGATTCTGTATTACCGCTCTCCTCTGCCACCTGGATGTTCTCCAGTCTTCTCCTGTGGCTCCTTTGCCCCAGCCAGGGCCTTGTCCTTGGTCTTCTACCCTTGCTCCTCATAGACTTCCTCTCTCAATTTCGTTTATGCTCATGGCTTCAACTACCAGCTACCTGCTACTGGTTAGCAAAGCTATGTTTTCAGTTCAATTCCTGAACTTGAGACTCACCAGCCCAGCTGCCTATTTGGTATTACTTGGATACCCAAGGGAACCTCAAATGCAACATTCTCAAAGTGAAATGTATCAACTCCCCCAAACCTGTCTCACTTCCTATATTCCTCAGCACCACTATCCACCTTTCTCCTTGTTATAAACTTGGGGACTGGCCTAGATTCCTTTCTTTCTTATCCTTCACGTCTTCAAATAAAACCAACCACCAGGTCACATCAATTTGACTTCCTATCACGCATGTGTACCATTCTCTTCTGTATCTTCTGCCTCTGCCCTATTCAGTCTCTCATCATCGAGCAGGACTGTGACAATAGTCTTATTAATCTTGGACTAATCCTGCTAATCCATAGGCCAGTTCTATCCTGCACACATCTGCCAAAGACCGGATGAACATGTAAAGCTGGTCATGTCCCTCCTTATTCAAAGCTCCCCTTCACGCAAGACAGCATTTCCCAAAGTCAGATCTGGGACAGACTGTGAGTCCCATTGGAAGGTCCTTACAAAAGGGTTTCTTTGAGAAATGCTGTATTTGAGCCACATTTGGGATATTCACAATGCATGTCAATATATCAAATATTCTGACAAATTTTCTGGTTTAAAAAAACTATTTGTTTAACACAGCATTTTCCAACTTATTTGCCCCTGGAATCCTTTTTACATGTTACATCTATTAACACCATGAGGAACTAGGTTCCATAAAACACATTTGGACAAATTCTAGCCTAGAGAATAAAATCTACATTCTTGTGGATGGCCTACGAGGACCGTTGTGCTTCAGCCCCCGTCTCCCTGTGCAGACTCATCTCCTGGTTCTCATCCCCCTGTAACCTCTAGCAAGTCTCTCATCTACTGTAGTCATGGTCCCCTCGATCTTGACCTGGAATGCTGGTGCCTCTGTCCCGAGTTCCCTGCCCTCACTGTCTTCTGTGTACTCTGCCCAGGCCGCCACTGAGACGCTTCTCTGGGTGGGCTGTGATGATCTGTTTGCCTGTCTGTCTAACCTTTCAACCGTGAGCACTTGAGACCCCAGGACCGAGCACAGGGCCCAGAGGGCACACTACTCAGAAGGTAGGTGATGGTAGCAAAAAGATGGTCATTTTAATAGAATGTTGAAGTATATTTCTTTCATAAGCGTAAGGAATTAAAAATTGACTATATAGTGAGTAAATTATCATATTACTAATTTTTTTTCCAGAATTATTCTAGGGTCATTAAAAAAAAATCAAGTAAGGCTACCTGCCAGGACATTTATTATGGGTCACTTAATACAAACATCCTGAAAACTGCATCTTAACTTTTAAGGCTGATATTTTCTTATGTCAAGAGCCATGTTACCTGTAACTTCCCTGTGGTCTTTCTCTACTTTACACAGGACCAAGGAGAGCCCTCCTCATTCATCCCAGAAATTCCAGTTTTATGCAGAAAAGGTAAATTCTCTTTACTTTAAAAGAATGTGCTTAATTAAAGATAAAAACAACCAAAAGAATCTACTTGTCTAAAAAATATTCTTTAGACCTTCTGGATTTGTAAGGTGAAAGAATAAATAAAGACGAAAGTGGGTATAAATGTAAGTGTGAACATTTAACGTGTATAGAAATTCAAACACACTACCCTTCACTGATGGGGGTTAATGAGTTTAATGACAAGAGCTGACAACAGAAGTGCAAACAAGATGCTAGCTGACACGTCTGGGGACCTGATCTTGTGCTGTGCGTGTTGGTGTGGTGTCAGTGCAAGTGGGTGTGAACTCTAAAGGCTTATCCGTGTATCATTCCTTAGCCAAGAGACGTTAGCCACCTGTAGCCTCCTCTACCAAAGGCTGATTGCATTTTCATAATTGAGAAGATACCTCTAACAGCTGTGATTTTAAGATGCCTAGGCTTTTCCTGCAATTTTGTTTCTCCAATTGTCACCTTGGTGTCCTTTATATTATCAATGAATCCAGTGAATTATCCATATCATCCTGCTCTGTTAAACTAGTTATAAATAATATTGATGAAGAAACAAGCAGGAACAACTACTTTCTTTGACAAAGCCCATTTGTTAGTCATCCAGGCCAGGAAAACCATCTGAAAGGTCACCTTACAGGTGTAGAAAGACTTCAGCTCAAAGGTAACTTGCTTAAGTCACTCACGCTCTCTGTAAGCAGTTCTCTCCTCTACAGTATGGGTCTCATAGAGCTTTGGGCAGAAATAAACATAGAGTGCTTAGAAAACTGCCTACACAGAGTAAATGCTCACAAGTTAACTGTTCTTGTTACACTCTTGTTTTAACTGGTAATATTCACACCTGGGGATGCTGACAGATACTGTTTTGGGAGCAAGATCAGGCAAGTGGACTGATGTGGGAGAGGGTAAATCACTTGCCTCCAAGTGGTGTCCCAAAACAACAGCCGACTCCTACAGCACAGCCCACGGTCAGTGTGTCAGTGTAATAGTATGGCTGCTACTAGGGGAGAGATGGACAGAGAGATGGGAGGGGCAAGGAAGGGGCAGAGAGGACAGGGACAACAGGCAAGGGTGGGGGGTAAGGCAGAGAGAGAGGCTTAAGTCACAGGGAATCCCATGGGCCCATCTCCCCCTGCGATGCCCAGGCCGAGGGAAAGCAGTTAGTTTGACAAACAGGAAGTGACCTCACAGAGCAAGGCCAAACAGAAAATGCAACAAAAGGCAAATATATGGAAGGCAGGTAAACGAATAAATGATCACATGAGAGGGGCTGGAGACACAGCTAGCAGGACAACATGTGTCAGCTCACGCTCAGAGAGACAGGAAAGGACTTCAGATGAACAGGACCAATAAAGCCTGCATGGAACAGCTGCCAGCCTCCTGCCAGCCTCAAAGAACAAGTAGCCCTTCGGTAGAACAGGGCGGGTACCTGGAGTGCTCCAGAGTCACTCCCTGAATGCCCACGCCCATCCCTTCAGACAGCACCCCTCTGTACCCCAAAGCTTGTTTCAGCCACCCCAGTCCCCCTTCTAAATCATGCTCAGGCACCCGAGGTGGGGAGGAAGTAGGACTTGCCTCCGATGGGGGCAGCAAAGCAGCATCCCATGCCCACCACGCAGGCCGACACCAGGAGGTCAAGCTGCCCCGGCTCAGTCTGCAAGAGAAGCACGCAGGACCAGGAGGGAGGCGGGCTGGGCTGCAGACAAGGAATGACGAAGGGACAGGGTAGCACAGGAGGGAAATGTGGAGGGAAGAGACACAGGTGGGGTGTGACAAGCAGGCAGCCTAGGAGGAACCTGGGGCAGGCCCGGACGCAGGGGCACCTACCAAGGAGGGGGAAGCCACAGGACAGGCAAGAACAGTGAGTGCGGGGCACGTGCAGAGAATAAGGGGGTGTGGGCTCAGCGTGCTGCCAGCCCGGAGCAAGGCAGCTCTCCCTGGCACTCTGTATGCACACAGCCCTACCTCATGTTGCTTTCTCAACCTTACCTCGTACACCCCACAGAACACTGCCATGAACCTGCTGAGGATGGCAGCACAAATGCTGGCAATGTGGACAAAAGGGCCCTGGGAGAGAAGGGGGCCAAGGCGTCAGGAGCAGCGGTCCAGCCCAGGACTTTGGCATTTAAGGGACTAGCCCTTATTCTCTCAGCACTGTGCTAGGTGCTGGAAATACGGAAGTGAGTGAGATCAAGGTTCTGCCCTCAGAGAGGAAGGGAGGGAATGAACCAAGTATTACCATTTCAGGAAGTGGTAAGGGCTACAGAGAAAATGGGGAAGTGGGGGTAGAGCCAGGATAGCCCGGTGGGCTTGGGTGGGGTGGCGTTCAGGGGAAGTACTCAGGGGAGAGCACAGCTTGGTAGTGCCTGGACAGAGGGGAGCTGCACGGGGTCAGGAGGAAGAACACTTTGGGCTGAGGGAACAGCAAGTGCAGGAGCCCTGAGAGGGTGACAATCTTGTGTGGTGGAGGGACAGGAAGGCATCGTCACCCAAACACAGTGAAGGAGGGCTAGCCTGGGAGAACAGAAAAATGGACAGAAAGGAGCCAGATCACCACAGGCCTCCTAGGCCCCAGGGAGACGTTTGGATTTTATTCTAAAAGGAATGGAAAGTCATTAGATGTTCTTAACCAGAGGTCAGACTTGCTGATTCAAATTTGAAAAGATGGCTCTGGCTGCTGTGTAGACGGACTGCTGACTCCAATGGGGCAGGAACGTGTGTGACTCTAGCCTTCAGAAAGCACAATCTCTCTCTAGTTCTGGGTTCACAGAGTAAAACAAGGGGTGGTCTCGAGGGTCTCAGTGGTCTTCACCTGGGGGAGATTTTCCCTCCAGGGGACACCTGGCAGTGTCTGCAAACATCCTGGCTGTCACAACTGGGGGCTGCTACTGGGCGCAGAGGCCAGGGAGGCGGCTAAACAGCTGCAGTGCACAGAACAGCCCCCAGAACTAGGTATTATCCAGCTATAAAGGTCAACAGCGCCAAGGCCGGGAGACTGCTCTGAGGCCTTCCCAGCTCTGACGCTTCTGTCACTGTGACCCAGGACTAGGACCTTCCCGTGGGTTTCCCTCCCTAATGCCTCTTGGCCCTGGTGCTGGTCCCTGTGCCCATGGTCCCCATCTGCTCCCAGGGTCCCTCCAGACTCAGAGTCCCCTTTGGCTTCAGGGCCTGCTGGCGGGACCTACCTCCTTCCCCACTGGAATGCCGCTGCCCAGCCCTGCAGTCAGGGCCACAACCTTGGCCACGAAGGCCTTGAGGGTGAGATATTCCTTCAGGACAACCCCACGAAGTATTGTCTTCATTTCAGGGATTCCAGAGCCTAAAAGTGTTAAAAAATGATCATGGGCAAGTTCAAGCTGGGGGTTAAGAGGGAGATGAACATCCAGACTGTGGGCACGGCAGTGGGGTGTCAGGGCTCCATGGCAAAGCAGGGGAGGGGACTGTCTGTAAGCCTGGGGAAGAAGAGGTGTGGTGAGAGGTCTGCGGGCAAGGGAGATTTTGTGGACAGATGGCATGGCCGGGGCAGGGAGCAGGAGTTCTCACCAACAGCCTGGGGAGAGATGAGCTGGCAGAAGAGGGCGCTGAAGAGGATGAGAATGAGTGGGAAGGTGACCCAGGCCAGGAACTGCAGAGGCAGGCTGGGCTGCATCTGGTAATAGGTCCACTTGTAGGCTGCAGAGACACAAGCCTGCACTCAGATGGCTTGTGGCCACAGCCCCCATGCCTGCAGCTCAGGACCGTGCACAAGGAGCGGCCTCACGCTGTTTGACCGCACGAGATGGTGCTATTCTCCTCTGACACATGGGGAGCCTGAGTTGCAGGAGGTGACATGACCTGTTCAGTTTCCCACTACACGTAGGAGGCTGAGTACACAGCAGTGTGCAAACCACAGTCCAGTGCCAGCATGTGGCCCGCTGGTAAGGCTGCCCCAGTTAGCCCAGGGCTGAGGGCTTCCTGGGACTCAGGACGTTAAATGCCTAAACCTGGAAAGTCCTGGGAACACTGGGACAAGTTGGTCACCCTATCACAGGGGCACCCACAGCCTGGCTGGTAGCAGGTGGGAGGGACGGGAGAAACGGGTCAGGGCCTGGTCTTGTCCTGGGCCAGAGCTGCACCCGATCTCTTCTGTGCATCATCCCCCTCCCAAAACGTACCCGGCTTATCCTAGGTGAAACTCTAGAAACAGCCACAGTATGGGGAGAGGCTGAGAGGGAAGGGCCAGGCTAAACCTACCCTGAAGGCTTTTGGCGCTGACATAATCCATGCTCCAGCTAACCAGAGCCATAAGAAGTCCCAGAAGCACCAGGAAGATCCAGTCTTCCCCTAATTTTCTCCTCACTACACGTCCCAGACAGTGGATACAATCTGGAAGAGAGATGAGTAAAGCAGAGCAGCTCCCCGGGCATTCCTCTGGGATGTGACTAGGGGAGCTGGGGGTGGGCGGAACTGGAGGGACCTGGAGGGGGCTGGACCCTTAGGGTCTTGTCTGCATGTCTTGTTCACTGAGCTTCTCTTTGCCTCTCTGCCAGTTGCTGCCCCTTCCGAAGGCACTAAAGTCCAGTTCCCATTGGATACTTGAATTCTTTTCTAAAACATTCGTGACTTGGGACTGGGCAGGTTGGATGGTCGAGAACAAAGCAGGGTGAGGAAGAGGTGGGGGAGGGTATGTGGGGGAGGGGAGAGGGCGGGGTAGACGGCCAACAGCCACTCATTCTAATCCTTGTACCTCCTTCCAGTCCAGATCCCTTTATTCCTCAGTCCCCGTCACCTTGACATTTAGAATAGTGGTCCTCATCCTTGCTGTCCAGAGTGGCACTGGAGCCCGTCGTCTTGGTCATCCTCACGTCCTGCCCCTTATCTGAGAAGTGCTCTTTGTGATGGCCATAAATCTGGACAGAGGGAGAACGGGAAACGTCTGTCTTGTTGAAGAGTCAAAAGGAATAGACAGAGGGGGAAGCACACAGACCCCCAGGAAAAACAAATGGCTTTTTAAAATCCTGGGTGTTGAGGGCCTCATGTAGGGTCACTTTGTGGGTCATCCTGGCCCCCAAGTCCCCAGTCTCCATCAGTGGGTTTCCCACTCTTTACCCTTGTCTGTTCATCCTCACCGTCTCTCCATCTGTACTCACCTTGGTCGATGGCAGCCTTCTGCAAGGAAGCCAACTTCTACTCTGAACCGGAGATGCAAGAGCTGTGTTAAGACTGGGCATCCATGTCAGTTACTTTATGTGTCACTTGCTACAGCATCTAGGCCCCGCATTGACTTTCCTCCAAGAAATCCTGTCGTGGATGGGCCGAGGACATGCTAGTAGGTGACTCTTGGTTGCACTTTGCCTCAGGGTGTCTAGCCTTACTTGAGGCCCCTCAGATGCTTCTGCCAGGCTTAGAGAAAGCCCATCCACCTCACCTCCCATGCTTGTATGCATAACCGGGAAGCAGTTCCGGTAAGACAAGTCAATCCACTTCATTCCACAGCAAAATGTGGAGAGGGAGCCACAGCAACTCTCAAATCTGGGAGCCCAATGCTCTCATCTCAATGTAGAGGGTGCATTTGGGTGGAGGTAGCAAGGCATTTAATTGCTTCTAGCCTCCCCCCCGCCCCCCAACTCCATCCTCTGGGGCCAGGGTCAGGCCAGGACATGCTGCTGGTTCTGGGAGGGCCTGGATAGAAGAGATCTGATTTCACAATATGGGCAGCAGTTTATGCCCGAGTTCTAGACAGGCACACACTGACTGCCCTGCTTCTGGCTGCTTTGTCTTCTCGGGTGAGGTTAGTGTCCTAGGGAGGCAGTGTTTCCTTCCCTGCCCCTCTTGGGCATATATGTTCTCCGGCTCTCAGCAACTTCAGGCCCCAGGCTGCTGGGGATGAGGAAGGGGCTCCAGTCCCGTGCTGGCAAACACGAAAGGAGCTACATCTGGCTGGTTGGCTCAGGCCTCAGTACACCCCAGAGCCGGGCTAGGGGTGTGGAGAGAGGCCTCAAGTCTGAAAGGGATGTGTGGTCTGGGGCTTGTTAATAAAATGCCAGCGTGTGTAAGAGTGAGGCTGGGAATAGGAAGGATAGACAATGTTGGCAAAGTATTGATGCCAGTTAAAGCTGGGTAAGGGGTATCTGGGTACTAATTACACCATTCTACTTTTGTGTAAGTTTGAAAATTTAAATAATAAAAATTAAAGAGAAACTGAAACCCAAACTCCTCTTCTTTGCTTTCAAGACCCTGCAGAAACCAGCTCAACCCTAATTCCCAAATTTACCTTCCCTTCCCAACATGGAGCTTCATGAGTTTGCCTGGTTTCCTGTCACAGGGAAGGGCCATAACTGCACTTTTACTCAGATTGTTAACCCACCCAGAAATGACCATACACACAGGAGAGAGAGCACAGGGCCACAGAGGGGTCTTCTGCCCAACCCGTGTTCCACGGCCAGGTCAGGCCCTGCCTTCTCTACGAAGTCCTCTCTAACTGACCATTCAAGTCTCTCCTGACTTTTGCGTCGCCACCCCACAACTGGTTCCCCAGGGCGGCCATTCACGGGGACTGAGGCATGGGTCTGAGGTCACCTGCCCAGCCCACCCCTCGGGTTCCCAGCCGTCTGGATCTCCTTTCAGGAACTGCAGCCCCCCCCCGCCTTAGCTGAAGCGCTCTGCTTTCCTGCTCCTCCCAACTCACGGCATCATATGCACTCCGTACGCTCATCTCACTCACCATGACTTGTGTGTCTGCGAGTCTCACCACCTTTCCTTTCTTGTCACCTCCCATCTTCCTAGATGTCCACCACCCATCAGTCCCCACTGCTGGATGATACTGATTTCTGGCCATTAGTTCACAAGACCCTCTTGCTGGGAACATCTCTGTACCTGGCCAGGTGCCTACACCTGATGGGTTCTTACATTATCACTCTTCCCACCTTAATATTTGATTCCATGTCTTCTACTCATTTTGACCCTGGGATATCTTTGATCACTAATAGGCAATTCAGCCCATTTTCTCCATTTATCCAAATTCTCTCCTTTTGTGTCTGCGGAAGTGTTTATGTGTGTTCTGCCAAAGGTCAGGGAGGGAGAAATCTGGTGGTGCCCGCCAGTGGTGAGGGTGTTAAGAGAGCTCACACATAGAGCTCCTACACCAGTCCCCTCACATAGGTTATGTAAGCACAAGCTCGTCCTGCTCCTCCATGGATTTGTGTATCCTGTTAGCCAAGGTTACATAAATGCTAGTTGGTGGTGAGTGCACCTTGAGCTCGGTCTAGCCCTTCAAAGGATTTGCCTATTTTGAACACATTACCATGTACTTTTTTTAGTGAAGGTAACACTGCTCCCTCTTTTTAAGTAATCCCTAATTTCCCCCAACTCACCACCCCCTGCCCATAGGACTTTACCTGTGTGGGGTGGGCGTTGGGACGGGGGCCTGCATCCTTCTGGAGCCTGTGCTGGAGGCCTCCGTTCTCGGAGGGTAGTCCGTAGCTGGTGCAGTGCTCGAAGGGCATATACTGGTACTGGGGGGCACTGCCCCACCAGCTTTGTTCGCCTCCACGCTGCTGGGACCCAATTGGCTCCATGCACCCTCCCTGGCCAGGCTGTGGCCTGCTTGCCCCTGTCCTTCCCCCAGGACAGTTCCTTAAGCCAGTCCTCTTGCTTGTCCTCAAGGCGTCTGGGGCAGCATGCCCACCCCCAGCTATTTATAGCTTTCTCTCCATCACATGACCCCCCACCCCACCCAGTGCCACATCTGATCTGCTTGGGGTCAAAGCAGGTGTGAGAGCAGTGTGGGGGAGGGCTGGGGAGAACCTATGGGGCAGCCCCATACGGAATTCCCTCAGCAAGGCCAGCAGCGCCGCCCCCCTCCCTAGTCACTAGGAGGCTTCGGTCCCAAGCCACTACTAGCCCCTCTATACATCATTCAACAATGAGGTAAAGCTGCTCAGCATGCTCTCAAACCTGTGTTCCCCAAGGGCTGCTCTGCACCCACTAAGCACCCAGCCTTTGTTCAGTGTATGGAGAGTTGGGGGTGGGCTGCTGGATAGTGACTCGGTCTGGAAACATGGGACAGTAACTCACCTGGGAGAGTAAGCGCTGCCTCTCTGCCACTTTCCCCATTGGGCTGCTCTCAGCTCTGCATCTACCCAAGGCTGTTAGCCGTCATCTGTGGCACCAGGTCTCCTAACCTAATTTTGCTTCCTCCTCCAGCTCTGCCTTTTCTGTCTGCAGAGGCTGCTTATAACGCTTTGGTGGCACCCCCTTAACCCCACCCTTATCACCCAGGGTGTGAGCACAGTGGGAAGCAGGGGTAATAGCCTTTCTCCAACTTCCCAGACTCTATTTGCCAGCCACACCAGCCACCTGGATTTATAGGGAGGGACTTAGCTTCCACTAAACTGTGGAGTACCCACTGTCAGGGCAGGTTAGATAACAGGGGACAAGGGCAACTGGGCTGGGGGCACAGGGGAGACAGACAGGGAAGAGAGTGTTTCTCATCTTGAGCCTGACAAACATAAAAGATGACAGGGAAGTACTCTGCTCTTCTTCCCCTTTCAGGTCAATAAATAAGTTTTGGCCAAGGCCAAACTGCCCTTTCTGGCATCACATTTTTTTAAACCAATTTTCCTGGGACGTTCCTTCCTCTGTGGACTCCTCACTATAGAAGAAAAGGTATAAACATGAGTCACTGTGTAGTGTAGCATCTATTACTAAGTGGGGTCATTTCATGACAGTCCAAGTTCAGGGACACCAAACATCTGGTCTACAATTAATTTTTACCTAGGCTGAATGGAACTTTGCAAAGCGGGTTGGAAGATAGATACTACTGAAAGCATCAAATTTTCTAACATAAATCCTACAAGCCTGAAGGCCTATAATCACCCACAAAGATTCCAAATGTGTGATGACTGAGGGACTTAAGGGAGATATCCACCTTTTCTGCAGGCAGAAAATAAGCAGAGATCTAAGGGGTTGGTTTGAGAGGAAAATAATACTGTTAATAAAGTTTGGGAGCTTCAGAAACCAAAAGGATTTCTGAAGTTTTATACAGTATGGCTCTCCTGAGGGCAGCCAGTTTCTATAGGGACTAGGTAATCCCAAGAGACAAGTATTTAACACAACTAGAGTTTCTTCACTACTGCTGAGAGACTCAGGTCCTGGCTGTTTATGGATTCCAAGACTTGAAGGCAGAGATCAGTGGGACTGGGAAAACCCTCAAACTCTACTAAACCAAGTAGAAGTACCAGCTGCAATTCTAAAAACCAGATTCTGAAATTGGGCAGGTCAAGGAAATCTATAGCTGCTCATGTTGGAGGGGGAGGATTTGAGGGTAATTATCTTGAGTTTGAGATTAGAAATAGTTAAAATCTTGTAGGTTATCATACTGGAAAACAAGAAAATCAAATGCAAATGCCCCCGGGGTACAGTGCTTAGGTTCTTTTTTGGATGGCCAAAGGTGCATTTCTGGAAGTTCTGCACAAAGCCTCACAATTTGGAAACAAATTCATAAGCATGCATGTATATCGTATAAGACATGCTTTCTTGTAGGGTTTTAAATAGATCTTTTTGGGGTCCATGATACTCAAAGGTTAAGACCTGTCTGCTTATGGAGTTGCTACTTGAAGGAAGGTTGTCAAAAATGACCACATGGGACAATGTGCAGGGAAAGCCTGTGTTGGGGTGCAAAGTGGCTGTTGAGCCAGACCCATGGTATCCCCACATAAAAGCATCAACTTTCTTCCATTGCTTTCAGATCACCTCCACAACCCACTGGACAATAAATGCACCATCACACTCCCAATAATGGGTGTTTTCAGTCATCATTTTCCCTCTGCACATCTAGCCTAGCATGGCACCCTGGCCACCTACTTTCTGAAATTTCACCAGGCCAACTGCAACTTCCTTTGAATGCTTTCTCTTTGCAGTTGTGCTCACTGGTCGTTTCTCCTCTGCTCCTCATTGGACCTTGCCATCCCTAATCTTTACAAATCCTTGGTCCCTTCCCTGGCCCTGCATGAGGCTTTCCTGATAGCATTGACAGGTCTCTTTCTCCCTCTTCTGGTTTTTTAAACATGATGCACTTTCCCCTATTATCTACCTACCTTGGGCTAAGACAGACATAAGCTCACTGGGAAAAATCTATAGCCCAAAAAAGGGAGGGAAAAAAAATCTCATGTTATGAAAAGTTACAGAAACAGTATTGAGTTAAGAATGCATACTCAAGCTTGACAGATTTCACATCCTGGCCTCAGTTTCCTTAGAAAGGCAGTAACGAGGGGGTTATGTAGATAAAAGAAGGCATCCAAGAAACTTACCATAGTGTTTGCCCCTACAGTAAGCACTTAACATTAACTTTCATTAAACAAGTGCATTCTGTGACATAGTTAACAATTATCATGCTTTTGTACTGCATTAACACTGTGTGATTTACCATGTTATCACCACATTCAATCCTCATAGGGACCTTTCAAGGTAGAAACAATTTTCCTCATGTTTAGATAAAGGAGACAGAAGTTCGACATGGTTAGGTACCTTAGCCAAGGTTTCCCAATATCTCAACAGGCTGGGCCAGCATTCAAAATCTATTCTAGAATCCATGCCCTTAAAGCCACATTTCTTTCATTTTGTGTAAATGAAGTATCTGTGCCTCATTTTCCTCTTCTGAAAAAAATGGGAAAATGACTACCTCATGGGGTTGTGGGGGGCCAGGTGGTAAAGCTCCAAGTGACTCACCAGTTGTAGCAATTATGATGTCTACCTCCTCAAACTAGACACCTTCCCTCATCTTTCCTTAGTACCACAGCTCTGCTCTGATAGCCCACCAGCTTTCATCTCCCTACTAGGAGGCAGGATGGGGCAGGGCAGCCCCTGGTTCGGGATGGGGATAATTTTAGAAGAGAATCCCTGGCAGAGGTAAGCAGGGGGAAGGGAAGAGAGCTATGAAATTCAACCTGACGCCCTTAGTCAAGGGCGGGGGTGAGAAGGACATGGAATCCAGCTGAGAGAGAAGCTGCTTCCCCAGTTCCCAATACCACACCTCCAAAAAGCTTTCCTCTTCCAACATGGGGTACTTACCTCACTCCCACTATTCCAGCAATTTCTTAACTTCTCCTAGAATAGACTTTGAATCCCTTCTTTGTGGATCCCCCACTTTTTGTTACAGTACAACCAACCAGTTTCAGTCTGCTTCTCATGCCTTTTTGCCCCAGTGTTCTTCCTCAGCCCTTGCCCTCCATCTGATGACATGCTTCAGCTCAACTTAACCTCTTTTTGCTTTCTCCTCTGTATTCCTTGACAACTTTCTCCCAGGTGCCACAGATGCTTTGTACAAAATTTCCCATCTCTTGCTAAACTTCTATGGTCCATCTGCACTTGCCTCTCCAGGGACCCACTTTAGATACACTGCACTTCACAAATTTTCAATTTATGCAGGCCATAATTTGCTCTAGAACTCTTTTACAATCTATACCCACCCACGAAAACCTTAAACCCAACTTGGACCATATGAATTCTATAACACTTAGCATTTTCCTATTCAGGTCCAATTGGGTTCTCCAGCCGCCATCTCAGAATCTAATCCAGAACCAACACTGCTTGCTAATGACTCTTTCATCGTATATGACGACGAGAAGTTCCCATGCTAACCATAGTTTGGGCAGCTGCCTGTGGCCATAATGAGATGGGCTTCTACTTATATACAGAACAACGAGCACAGCTACAAAGAAAGAAGGGGTGCTTAGCTCTGGGTACACCTTGTGAGGGGATGAGTGATGCTCTAGGGTGCTAAGGAAATCAAAGTACGTGGGCTTCAGAAGATGAGCTACAGAAACTGAGATGTCAGGCACACAGCAGTAATAAATACGAGCATTTATTTGGCACCCGATGGAAATACAAATTCCTGGCAGTGGGAAGTAGAAAGGTTCTATCACCCAAATACTTCCATGATACTGACCCAAGGGCAGGACTTGGCAGCAAGTCTCTGAACCACCTGGCTCACAGAGTAACTGTTCATGGAGCACCTGAACTACTACAGCCTGACCACTGTGCCAGGCACCATGGCAGATGTGGAGGAAGTTGTCTCACCCATGACATCTGTCTTCAGGAGCTATTAATACCAGTGGATGAACGAAACACAGAAAAAAATATACAGTAGAAAAATTAAATTGTGTAAATTGCCAAAAGGGAAATTTTGTCCAGAAGAAGATTCTAGTTAGGATTGTTTTCTTCCTTTCTTCACTCAACCAGTTATTTCTGAAGACCTACCATGTGCCAGGCACTGGGTACATACTGTTGAACAAGGGACAAGGTTTCTGCCCTCAAGGAGCATACACCTCGCAGGGGAGAAAGAATTGGACTAGTGAAGCAAGCAAACATATCATCACAAACTGTGAGAAGTGCAATGAAGGAATTAAACAGGATGTAGTAATAAAGAAACACAGGAGAAAATTAAAGAGATAAATGGTGTGGGAAGACCTCTACAAGAAAGTAGCATTCAAGCCAAGATTTTAATAAAGAAGCCAATCAAGCCAAGTGTGGTGAGAAGTGGAGCTAAGCAGATCCTGGAAAAGTGTCTGCATTGGTCCAGGACAGGAAAGGGCTCATGAGGTTTGAGAGACTGAGGAAGCCACTGTGCTGTAACTCAGAGGGAAACCAGCACTTACTCAAGTTCAAGGGGAAGGCAGGGTCCCTGAGGACCAAAGTAACAAGTTGGGATTTTATTTGAGGTGCGATAGGAAAGCACAGGGTTCCAAGCAGGGAGTGACGTGATCAGATTTGTATTTAGAAACCAAACCCCAAAATCTGTCACACAGAGATTAGACTGGCGGGTAAAAGAACGGAAGTAAAAAAGGAGGCCTTAAAGAGCAGGCAAGTTTCACAGAAGCACAGATTAAGAAGCTTCTAGGGTAAACAAGTAACATGGGAAGCAAGAGCCTCCCTGAAATGGAGACACGTGAAGGGGACACAGGCACTATAAAATCAAAAGGGGACAGAGTACTTAAGCAGAAACCACGAACAAGGTACTACACTACATCCTTGAGCAGTCAAATGATCCAATTAGGTGGTATTTTATATAGATTTAGTGGCAGCAGTAAACAGGATGAAATGAAGGGAAAGAAGGAAGAAACAGGAAGCAGGGAGGTAACAGCGAGGTACCTTTTACAGAAAGGGACATTTCAGAGCAAAAGGTGACAGGTCACAGAATATGAGGAAGCAAACCGCTTTTAACTGCCTATGCTGACACACTCCTGTTTTAGTAACCAAGCTCAGAGAAAGAACAACCAATTAAAAGATCTTTGGAACTTCCATGGACAAAGATCAGTAAGTTACAGGTACAAGGCATCAAACCTCAAGCTCTGTTGGACTTCTTGAGCCCAAAGGAACCAAGGGTGATGTTGAAAGACTGGTGTTGAACAGGTAGCCTTGTGGTAGGAAGGGGATGCACGCGTCATTTCCACACACACAGCAGTGTCACTAGTCCTATTTGCCCTTTTGAAGCCAAATGAAAAATGCCTCCATTAAATCAGAACACCTTCCAATGTCCACTCTGAGACAAATGGGGCTGGGATGTGAAGGAAAACTAAGAGATGACCTCTGAAGCACCTTAACTAATGTAATAAAAGCAATTACCAAAGTGAATCCTGTAAAGGTCCTGGGGCAGGAATTGAACATAAACATCAAGGAAATCCACATGCCCTCTCCCGCTAAAATGCTGTGTTCATAACATCATTCACCAGGCTCCTCTGCTGCAGCCCAACACTCCAGGTGACAAGTCCTGCCAGAGCATCACAGAGGGGCTGGCCTGCAGTCCTGGACTCCATGGCAGAGATGATGGGCAAGGGAGAGTCCCAGTCCCTGAGGGGGAAGAACAGAAACCGTGCATCCTGAAGATAAGAGGCTCTACCACGCCTACTACAGTCCCATGGCCTCATCCGGCGGGGATGATGGGGTTGGCATCACGTGGGAGGGTGTCCTGGGAACAGATAGAGGTGATGGCACAGAGTGCTACAGTACTCAGACATCTCCTTGCATCGGTGGAACTCTGTGCCAGGGGCATAGCCTTCACGCTCCTTGATAAGTGCATTCACCTGGAAAGGAAGAAACCAATAGTCCAAAGTCTGCAAATCAGGTGGTTTCATGATCCCAGCATAACAGCTAGGGTAGAGAGACTATGAAAGACAGTGCAAGGGAGGAGGATGGCAGAACACTGGAAATGCCAAAGGTTTACTGGGCCAGACTGAGCCAACTTACCTGCACAAGCATATCGGCCACGTGCATGTCACAGGCCCTCTCAGAGAACACCTGAGTGAGGGCCTCAATGTACCAGGAACCCCGTTTGGTGTTTCGCATGGCGGCAGTCCCTGCAACCAGGACAGAGTTAACCAGTGTGAAGGTCACAGGATACCCATGTACGGCGGATGTCCTAAACTAGACTTCCATGGCACCGTGTACCCTCCTCATCAGAGAGCCCAGCATGAGAAGTCCAAGTCTTATAGAGTATAATCTTTTGGAACAGTCTTTCAGAACTCGTAATACCTCTGAGGCAGGCGTAGCCACAGATCATATCTGAGCGAGTGGGCAGGCGCATCTTCAGCAACCCCTCTTTGCCAGCGTCACTCTCCTCACACTCAGGGGACCTTGCATGGTTCTTTCCATCTTGCTGGTCAACCCCACGATCTGTTTCATCTGTGGAAAGGCAAACAGAATGGACAAAGACATTATTTCCTCCCATCTCTCTTGGGCCTGTCCCAGGGAAGCCCAAGTTCCCTACAACCTTGATTGGGAAGAGCCATTTCCAGTGTTGCCTCCAACCTATGGCTGATGAATTAAAAAAAAACAAAAATCATTACTCCACTCCCTCTCTCCACATGTCTCCATTGCTCAGGGGGTGCCCACTATAGGCCAGGAACCACACTCAAGTACATGCACAAATACATGTTCTGAGCTTTATCCTTTCTGTGTAAGACAGGGAATGTGCTGAATCAAACACTCCTTTGTAAACAGACCTAAAAATGTCATGTCCATGATTCACTTGTTCAATTAGCAATATCCCTGAAAATGACAGTGCTTTTTATATTGCATACACAATAAAATGCTGATACATTTAATTATTATAAAAACAAATTAAAAACCAAAAATATGATCACTACATGCATGCCTACATAAAAACTACAACCTCAAATCTATGTATCAATAAAAAATTATAAAACGAAGCAGATCAGCTATTTCCAAGGTGACTTAAATTCCTTATTACTTGTTTATTAATTTCATAAGCCCCAATTGTAGCAGGCATCCAAAATTTAAGAGAAATTTAAGAAAAGGAAACTTAAAATTGGAATAATTTGACTTTTTCTCCCATATAATTGAAAAAGAACACTATTACTCAATTTTAACGGTAGTTTCTCAACTTGCCCTGAGTACATGCCCAGCCTCTTGAACCAGGCCTTATCTATCCCAGACAAATTGTTCTGATGATGATGTTCTATTTTGGGGTATATGGGGGTGTGCTCAGTGGAAAGTGAGACGGGGAAGACACACAGATCAACACACCAATGTCAGGAGTACGCTCTTTTATGGTATTTCTCGCTCCATGCCATCTTCAAGAGAGCCTAAAAGGAAAGTGAAGCTTGAAGAACTGTGGGGAAAGAGACGAAGATTCACTGATCCAATAACAAGTTATTGAGCACCTGCTATGTGCTAGGCCTTGTTCTGTTTTAAGCCCTAGTCATGTATCCCTACACAGTCAAGAAAAGGCTCTTGTCCTCCGAGCGCCAGTATGGGGAGCCAGTCAGTGGGGGTGCAGGGTGGGGGGCACTCTTTACAGACATCAGTTATATTCACTCAATACAAGAGAAGACAGGTGAGGTCAAATCTTCAAAGGAACACTGGTCATCTCTTGAAGGATTTAATTTTAAGAGGGAAGATTCAGAATACCCCAGAATATAGCAATTTCTCCCTATCCAGATCTAATATCTTATTTATCTCTGACTATAGGAGGAGAAAGTGATCAAGATGTCTTTCACTTAATTTTGCTGGTAATATTAAAGGAAATAGGCTAAGCTGAATGTGTTCAAGAGAAAGAAAACTCCTCTCTTTACTTCATACCTCCAGACCTATTAATCAGCAAATGTTATTGGTTCTTTCTTCACAATATTCCCCTTATCTGTTTTCTCTAGTACTGCCACAATTTTTTAGGCTGATTAATTTTCATCCATTCAATATTTACTAAGTGGCACCATGTATCAAGTAGAGCTCAGGGCCTGGGGATACAGTGGTGAATAAACAAGTATGTTCCTGCTCTCACATAAACTTTTCTTAGCACACTTCCCTGCCATGGTACTTGCCCTGATGAAAAAAATTCATTCCATCATTTCTTACTTGAGCTCCCAGCAGCTCCACACTATTATCTTTTGTAAGTCTAAGATCTCAGCCATGACTAAAGGTTATGACCAGAGGGATTTATGTCATGAGCCAGCCATATACTACATACTTACACAGATGCTCAGTTTTTAAACCAGATCCAGGCATCCTTATGGCCCAGCACACCATGACGCGGTGGGGGGAGGGTTTTTTAAATGTCGGTGTGCTTCCTCCTCCTTTCCTGAAGGTCCCTATCTACAACCCCACACCTGTGTAAATCCTAGCATTCTGGGTTCCAATTAAGCCTTTACACCATATCTTCAAATCAAGTTGACTTAAAATGACCTATTCCTTAGTGTTTACTCCTGTCTGCAGTCTGTGTCACTGACTTCACCCTTGATTACTTGAAGCCTTTCAACTATTCTCAAGCTACTTCATGTGTATTTGCTTTATTATTGTAGCAACTGGTAGGTTCTTTAGAGATATACCACATTTTCTGCTGCTTTTGTGATAGTACCTAGTGTGGTCCCAGTCATGTACAGAACCTTAATAAATTATATACTTTTAGTGATATTAGGAGGAGAGTAACAGGATTAACCATTTCCATCTGTTGAACATGCAACAGATGAAAAAAAATTTGAAAGTTAGGATGAAGTGACATTTAAGTCAAACTGTAAACCACTTGAGGGCACTGATCATGTTATAACAGGCATAGCTGGAGATTTCTGTGGCTGTACTATAAGCCCGAGACTGTTGAGTCCTTCATTATTATTATTTCATTCAATCATCACAAGTACCTTAAGAAGTAGGTCTGATGATTGCCTATATTTTATATCAAGGAAACAAGGTAGACGGACATTAAGTAAATTCTCTTACTTAACATAACGAACTAGTCAGAGGTAGAGTCAGAATGTGACTCCAGAGATTGAAGTTTTAATGATCACTGTTTTCCTCCAGGATGAGAAGCATGGCTGCACGCCTTCTGAGCCTAGTGTCAGAGTCCTGGCTCTTAAAGGGGTAAAACACCTTATGCGAGAAAGAGGAGGATGGAAGCAGCTCACAGAAAATTAAGAGCCAAAGGCTGACATGGGGCTTTTGCAATGCTATCCTGCATGGTACATGAATGATGAAGAGAAGAAGGCAAGAATGGAGTGTAGATGAATAGAGAAGAGGAGAAAGAGAAAGGGGGAAAAAGAGATGGACAGGGCAAAGAGGAAGGGTATAAAGTGAGAGGAATAGGAAGAACAGATAGAAAATCCTGAACTGGAACAAAAGAAAGTGCACCAGAGTTAATAAGCACAGGAGAACAAGAATTCTCAGGAAAGAAGGCAGAGGATATGGCGGTGCACAGAGAGCTGACCAACCTGAGAGCCATGGGCTTCCCAAGTCCCAGCACACCCCATGCATCGGGAGACACTTACAGAGCAAGAGAGGCGGTGGCAGCAGTGAACAGAAGGAGGTGCCCAAGGGATCCAATAGCACCTGAGAGGAGCAAACAGTAAAGTGAGAGCTGGTGGGAGGCCGCCCAGGAGCCACCACCCGGGTGCTGGTCAGCCAGGGCACTCACCTCCACGGCAGGCCTGGACGAAGAACATTTTCGGCTTGTTCTGGAGGCTTGGGCAGTTGGCATTGTCAAAGAGCCGAAAAATCTCTTGCAGCTGACAGAAGGAAATAGGGGAGAAGGGAGGGTAAGTAGACAGTAGGCACTCCTGAGTCCTGTAACAGCAGCCATCACTGGAGAGACAGGCAGGCAGAGGAAGAGACCTGGCCTCCACAGCTGCCATCGACAAGGTAACACGCACCTGAAGGAGTTTGCCATCCACACCATAGACACCGCCTTCCACGCCATGAGAGAGGAGTGCCACTATGCAGGAGTCAGTGACACGGTGAGCAGGTAACTGGGCAAAATTCTGAAGTTTCTCTTGCATTTCCTATAGGAAAAGACACCTGTTAGTGCTGTTTACTGTGGTCAGCACCAACATAAGCTTTTCTTTGCCATTTGAAACCCTAAGTTATTAGAAGATAAAATGTTTTCTGTATATTACTGTGGTCAATAACAAGAGAAGTCAGAGATCCTTTGAGAGGCTAAAAAAAGCTATAGACTCACACGATTTCAGACACAGAATTCTGAATATAACTTCACAAAACTCACAGACTCACTGAGATATGTTAAGAACTCCTGGCTAATCATGAACTAGTTTATCCATTCCCCAATCATCAACCAGATCCTTCTTTAGAGCATATATATATATATATATACACACACACATACATATGTATATGTACATACATGCATATAAATAACACAAGGACTGCCACCAGGTGAGCTGTGAGTACTTACCCAGCCACAAGAAAATAAACTGCTCTGTGACAAAGAGCTCCCAGGATCACCATGATAATAGAGAATAGCAGTACTTCCATGCTGTTTTTGCCTGAGACTAAGTTTCCAGAGAGAGTGATGAAGACTGTATGAAATGCTTCAGGGAACAGTACATTGTATAGAGGATCTGACAGAACTAGGTTTGACCCCTGGGTTCATAAGTTGGAACAAGTTATTTAGCCTCTCAAGGCTCTAATATGCATTTTGTAAGAAGATAATTGAGAGTAAATTTTCCCCAAGTTTGTGAAGATTAATGAGATACTGCATAGAAAGGCCTTATAACTATTATGTCTAGCACATATTGCAAACATCTGCCATTACGATAATATGCACGTCTAATGAAGAGTAGCAATGTCATCATTTTTTCAAAGAAACTTATTACTGGTCAACTTTGTAGTCCAACTTAATAATCATTTATCTTGCACGAGGTTGCCACACATGGATATCAGTCTACCATAAGCATCTGGCCCACCCAATGCAAAGTTGTACTGTATCTAATAATATAGTTATCTGACACAAATTGTTAAGCCTCTGTTTCCCTCTACAACTCAAAATGTCTGAGTTGCTCTGAGATGAGCAGAGAGAAAACAAGTTCATTTTATTATGAATTGCTATGGAATATAACAAAGTTGGATCTGCTAACTACGCAGAAAAGTCACAACACACACACACATCTAATGATACCACAGGGAAGCTTACTGGCCTAACACAGTGCAGTGACTCTTCAAGTGTGGTCCCTATTGCAGCACCTGGGAACTTGCAGGAATGCCAGTCTGTGGCCCAGCAAACTGTGTTTTAACGAGTCCTCCAGGTGATTCTGATGTGCTAAAGTTTGAGAAGTACTGATCTATTTATTTGGAATATTTGTAGATAAATGAGACTCAGTTATATAAAAGACTTGAGAGCCTGCAACTTAACTGGAAAAGGAGAAATTGGTTTTGTTGAAAAGTATGTATATTTCGTGGGCAAGAAGAAGTCCAATATTCCAAAATATTGGAAATATTAAGGTAAGAAGATACCCAAAATACATTTATTTCAAGAATATATAATCTCAAGAGAAAACTTAGGTATGATTGCTCCTCTGGAGTTGACCATAATAGAATTTAACATATAAAGGAAATAAAAATATGATTGGCACCTACTCAGAGGCTTTTGAACTCAGTGAGATTATTAGGTTAGTAAATAGAGGACAATAAAACCCAGATTAAGAACACACACTTTGTAACTGAATTTAATGACTAAACCATTCAATAAATGGAGGATATTCATCTGGGAGAAATTTTCCAAAAGTAGACCAGCTTACAATAGGATCTTAAGATTTATTTCTGATAAAACTACAGTATTTCTAACAATAGGAGGGTACTTAACTCTAGTATTTGTGTTTTTGGCTGGGGGTTAGTAGACACAAGAAGAGAGATGAACCTATGAACCCTCTGAAATTACATGCAAACTTTCGTGGGAAGGTGCCTTGTCTAGGAATGACCCAGAGCTTGTCCCTACATTTTCGAAGCAGTCCACAAACCAAATGCAAGTTAAAAAACCAATCCCACGTGGTAAAAGGAAACTTGCCACTTTAAATTGTGTATCGTTTCCTAATATATGACAAATCACAATTTTGGAACTAGTAAACCTCATGAGATGCAATGAAAAGACTTTGATGAGAAACAGAAAAACTGAAAATCTCCATGAGTAGGGAGATGCCAGAATGCTTTCCAGCACCCTTCTCTAATTCTCTAAGCTACACTACTTATGATTTTTAAGTGGATTATCTCTAAAGTCAAAAAGGTGTAAAGGCCGGGAGAAAAGAGGGTCCTACTTTTTTTGGTTCTCTTTGCTCCCAAATAATTATATGATAAAAGACTTGAGTCTCTTAACAAGTCCTGTCAGTAAGAAAGTACTGCATGCAGATGCCCAGTTCACCAAGTTATCATACCCATTGTAACTACTTGGTTTTAATTTTAACTGAGTGTTTGGCTACTGTCAGAAATTGATTCTGCAATGCCCTCCTCACATTTTTGAATCTCCAGAGCTCAGAATTAGGCTTCAGGGAAGGCTATTTCCCAAGGTTCAGTCTGAAGCATTTGCTTTTGTTACTCTAATCATGTTGTCAAAGATCTCACACTCTCTCATTGGAGTATTTCTCCTACACTGGTAATTCCACCTTGATGTCCGTGGTTCTTTTTCTCTGAGACCCTCAATTTCATGTGTTTCCCATGTTCCTCGGTACGTAGTCACTCACTCACCAAGCACTGATAGTACAATCATGCCATTACACCATTTGCATATATATTCTTTCCCTTTTGGTCTGCTATCTTGTTCAGGCCCCCATTTAGTACTGGCATTACGATATTAACTCCAAACTGGATCCCCCACAACTGGCCTCCACTTCATTCTTTACAGCAGTGTCATAGCCATCTCCCTGAATCATCACTGTGAACGTACCACCTTTCTGTTAAGAATTACTGATGATATTCGAATGTCAAAACAAGGAAGTTCAATTCCTCTGAGAAGACATCCAGGGCTTTGTGCACTCTGGTCCTTTTATCTCCAATTTTATTTTTGGTCCTCCTTTTCCCCAGGCATTTGGTTTACCTACTAGGCCTCTGACATCACACGCTCATTTCTTGTCTGAATGCTGCACTCCCTGCCTAGGATCCCTTTGCCATTCCTCTCTGCTGTAGTGGCTTCTATCCTTCAAGGCCAGCTCAAGTGACCCTCTTCATTTATCCTTCTGACCGTATCTACCCAGGCAATTGTTTCTCTTCACTACTGTAGAGGACATTAATAATCCTTAGTCCTTAGGAATGTAGGGGGGCACACTTCCATTTTTTGCTATGTCAGGGCTCCCTCATCTAACTGAGATTCCTTGAACTCAAGCTACACATCTTAAAGTCTCTCTGGTGGCTAACAGTTGTCCCTGCCCCATTATAAGGTGCTCAAAATTTAACCACCGCAATTGAAGTGTAGAATGATGTGGCCAGAGAATCACAATAGTTTCCTGGATCTACATGAGGTTTACCATAAATGGAAATGGTATTGTGAAGTGGGCTCAGGGCCCATCAAATATACTTATGTCTCTGAAAAACAGTACTATATAGACAATGGGGTGATTCTGGATTGCATCTTGAACTGTCAATATAAAATGCCTTCACGATTGTGTAAAAGTTAGAAAACCATGACACAATAAATTCCTAATAAAACAAACATCTAGACCAAAACTACTCAAGAAATATCAACTGCATTCTTTTGTTGGGTTACCTTCTAATAGTCCCTCTGTAGGGATTATGGCGATGACCCACCCTTATTCTCTTCATGCCCAGCAGGCTCCTCAGGAAAGCTTATAACCCCTTTGGATACTTGATCACTAAAGAAGCTGTTGCAGTCATGGCTTTGAAGCAAAGGTGGGTTCATTCCTTTGTGTGGGCTATTACTGAGAAGCTGGCAAAAATAGAGTGTATGTAATACCTGGATGCTTACAGACAAAACTGACCTTACCAAAAGCATATATAATCATTCTCACAGAAGCAGGACAGTTGAGAGACAGAAACACACTACAATGATGAAGACAAAATAAAGATTCCCTACCTCAACAGATCAAAGTGAAATCTTCTAGAAACTTTAATTTTACTATTGACATTCCCAGACTACTTGACTACTGGCCAGTTTAGTAAACTACTATTAATCTGGAAAGAAAATGAAGAATTACTATCAATTTACCAACAGGCTAGTATCAACTGCAAAACAGAAATACCCAAAGGTAACAAAGTTGTTCAGTGCAGCTCAGTAACTGACGTTACCGGGGAATAACATATAATGAAAATACTTATGATTTGCTGGAATCTAGTTCAGAAGTAATCTACCCTAAAACCTGTCTTGTGGCCACACAACTTAAGAATAAGGTAAGGAATTTCCTCATATGTTAACTCATAAAACTGCCAAAAAATGGTATTTACAAGAATAATTCTAGCAAACTTTCATTTGCAAGAATTTTATCTACCAAAATAATCTTTTGAACAATAACTGGACTCCTAAGTAGCAATATCAACCAAGAAGTAAATGTCCTGTGCCGTCCTGGCTCACAAATACCTTTTCTGAGTCGGTTGGGTGAATCTCAGTGTCTCATCTCCTAACTAACTGGGAATCCAGTTTCTGAACATGTAACTGGCCCTAATTCTTTTCTTTTTTTTACTAGATTGCAAGAAGAGAGGCGGAACAGAGTGGGTAAAAAGGGAAGGAGAGGAAACAACTCAAGAAAGACACTCCAGCAGGCAGAGGATCAGCGGCTGTTTCTGGCCGCAAAGTGTTGCCTGACCTTCTCAGGTATACGCAGTGTTTCTTGCGTCAAGTACCTGTGCAGTCTGGTCAAGAAGAACATGGACTTTGTAGCCCAGGAGCTTGAAGAGGGTGACTAGGGTGCTGTGGTCCACATCTCCTCCAGAGCGAAATTCCAGGTCTTTCTCTCCAGTGAAATGCACATTGCTCAGCACCAGTGCCAGGCCACGAGGCCACGACTGCAACCTATAGGCCTGGCAAAGGGAGGCCAATTAGACCATGAGTTTCCTGAGGAAGGAAACTAGGTGAGACATTTCAAGAAAACAAAGACATCATACTCTTTTTCTTAACCCCGTAAAGTCAATATAGAGAAATGCCCAGAGAAGACATTTGATCAGCAATGACTTTGACTGATAAAGCAGGAAGGAAATGTATATGCAAACTAAGTTCAGTTGCCCAGGAAAGGTACCCCATTTCCCAACTCTTTTCCTCTTGCCACTGTGCTAGACTCACCATCTGGCAGTGTGTCTGATAAAACTCAGGAGTACAAGGCTTCACCTGAAGGCAGGCAGGACCATCTCCGTTGTCTAGGGAGTGTTCCACAGTATCTATGGCATAGAGAGCCGAAAAACTAGCCCGCAATTCACGTGTCAATCCTAATACTGCATTGTAACTCAGGAGCTCTTCTGAATTAGGATTTTAATAATACTGGTCTTGCTCATTCCCTTTATCTGTAAGATCCACAAGGGCAGAGACTTTATCTGCTTTTGCTCACTACTAGATCCTCTACTCTTAGCCCCCCAACGTAGACTTTTCTCATTCTAAAATGACTCAGCTTTATAGAAGAGACAAGCCAATCATGTGTAGAAATTTCCTGTGTAAGTTGCTTCAAGGGCCAATTACCATAAAAAATCATCTATAATGGAAGGTAAATAGGCCCAACCAATACCCCATCTAAACTGTCCTACTGGTCTCTAGCAAATTCACTCAGGGGACTATTCCCTTTGAGGGAAAACAGGTATCATGCTGGGGCAAGTCAAGAAACGGGAAGTCAGTCTGTGGGCCCTTCATCCCATAATTCTCACCTGTAGACAGGCGGAGCTGCTTGTGAGGGGGACAGGACTCACACACCGGGAAAGGGAGATTCAAGTCGTAGTCACAGCTTAACTGTAAGAAATCAGGATCCACCATACCAAGCCTTAGGGAAATTGTCCAGTCCAAATAAAACAAAACTCTAGTCTCTCTTACCCTGTCTCAAAAACCCCTTCCCACCAAACTAACCCTTCTCAACACACATCACACGTCTAGGGCTCCATACCGGTGGGAGTACATGCTGAAGACCAGAGAGAGTTGTGAGCAACAGATCCTCCAGATGACCCTGTTTGGTCTCCCTGAGGGCCATACAGAAGGCATCAAAAGCCTGGGGACCCCTCTTGGGCAACAAGTTGAGAAGTTCCACATTCTGGCCAAAACTGCCCACTTTGGCCTAAGATAGAAGAATAAAACATGAAATCCTATTTACTTATCTGGCGATAATTCCATTTCT
>JAVSCE010008608.1:0-77763 GCA_032199065.1 Smutsia gigantea
GAAATCAAGACATATCACAGCAAAATTACTAGGCTTTAAAAATAGAAAAAGAATAATCTGGGAAACCAGGCAAATAAGGGTTTCTTAAGGTAAGGAGTGCGAAGTGTGGAAAGTCATCTGGCTAGTTTCCACAATCTCTGCTTCTTTAGAAAACGTGTTTCTTCTAAACATATTTATTTTTTGTACTGGCATATAGAAATATAAACTGAACCTATATCCAGCCACCTTGATAAATTTCCTACTATTTCTACTAATTTGTCTGCTTATTCTTTTGGGTTTTCTGGGTCATCTGAAAATAATAAAGCTTCACTCAAAGTCCAGGGTAAGAACATCCAAATGGCTGAACCCAGGTCACATGCCTCAATTACTAAAGCAAATATCTGACACTTTTAGTTTCCACAGTGGGAGGGAGGCCCTTTCTCCAAACCAAAATCCATAAAATGGCAAGTTCTCCAAATATAAGAATGGGACATGAAAATCAATTTTTCCTAGAATCCAGAGTACAATGCAGGAAAAAATTTTGTCAGAAATGATCATGAGTGATATAAATAATATAAATAATAATGTAGTATAAGGAATATTCTACATAATAGCATAAAATACATCTCATTAAAAAAATGAGGCACACAAAGCACCATCAGAATACAAAAATTGTAATTAAAGTCTAAGTAAAACTAAATATAAGAATGATACAATAGTGAGATCCTCCGCGTAAGCTTTGAACATTCTGGTGGCAGGTGTGCGGGGCTTCTGGTCCTGCGGCCGCCGGCACACGCCTGTTCCAGGAAGATGGCGGCATGAGCACGGCGGCAGAAATCTCCTACCAAAACCATATATATCTATGAAAATACTGCAAACACAACTATTCCTAAAAGAGAGACAAGAGTATACAGGACAGTGCACAGCCTGCATCTGCACATGAGAGCACACGGCATGCCGCAAGGCGGTCTTAAAGAGCCCAGCTGACATACGTGGCACCTTTCAGTGACCACTTCTATCGCCATGAAAAGACAGAGGAGTATGGTACAGACCAAGCTCACCCAGACACAGACAACACGAGAGAGGGACACTAAAGGGATGGAAATGCACAATCTTCCTGAAAAAGAATTCAGAATAAAAGTCATAACCATGCTGATGGATCTACAGAGAAATATGCAAGAGCTGAGGGAGAAAGTGAGGGAAGTCAGGAAAGACAATGCAGAAAGGAGACAAGCCATCGACGGGCTTAGCAGCAGACTGGATGAGATGCAGGAGACTGTTAATGGAAAAGAAATAAGAGAACAGGATTACAGAGCAGCTGAGGCAGAGAGAGATAAAAGGATTGTTAGGAATGAAAGGATATTAAGAAAACTGTGCGACCAACTCAAATGAGCAATATTCGCATTATAGGAGTACCAGAGGAAGAAGAGAGAGAAAAAGGGATAGAAAGTGTCTTTGAAGAAATAATTGCTGAAAACTTCCCCATGCTGGGGAAGGAAATAGTCTCGCAGTCGACGGAAGCCCACAGATCTCCCAACACACGGGACCCAAGGAGGACACCACCAAGACACATAATAATTAAAATGGCAAAGATCAAAGATAAGGACAGAGTATTAAAGGCAGCTAGAGAGAGAAGAAAGATCACCTACAAAGGAAAACCCATCAAACTATCATCAGACTTCTCAACAGAAACCTTACAGGCCAGAAGAGAATGGCATGATATATTTAACGTAATGAAACAGAAGGGCCTCAAACCAAGAATACTGTATCCAGCACGATTATCATTTAAATATGATGGAGGGATTAAACAATTTAAAGACAAACGAAAGTTGAGAGAGTTTGCCTCTCATAAACCACCACTACAGGATATCTTAAATAGACTGCTCTAGATGGAAGCACTCCTAAGGCTAAAAAGATGTCACCAGAGAAAATAAAATATTAGCAAAGAAAGCAGACCATCCAAATACTAACTTAGGGCAAAGAATAAAACACCTATTATAGAAAGAATGGAGGAGGAGGAATAAGAAGGGAAAGAAATAAAGAAACATCAGACTGTGTTTACAATAACTTAACAAGAAAGTTAAGATAGATTGTTAGATAGTAAAGAAGCAACCCTTGAACCTTTGGTAACCACGAATCTAAAGCCAGCAATGGCAATAAGTACATATCTATCGATAATCACCCTAAATGTAAATGGACTGAATGCACAAATCAAAAGACACAGAGTAAGAGAATGGATAAAAAAGCAAGACCCATCTATATGCTGCCGACAAGAAACTCACCTCAAACCCAAAGATATACACAGACTAAAAGTGAAGGGATGGAAAAAGATATTTCATGGAAATAACAAGGAGAAAAAAGCAGGTGTTGCAGTACTTGTATCAGACAAAATAGACTTCAAAACGAAGAAAGTAGCAAGAGATAAAGAAGGACACTACATAATGATAAAGGGGTCAATCCAACAAGAGGATATAAATATTATAAATATATATGCACCCAATATGGGAGCACCGGCATATGGGAAACAAATACTAACAGAATTAAAGGAGGAAATAGACAGCAATGCATCCATTTTAGGTGACTTCAACATGCCACTCACTCCAAAGGACAGATCAACCAGACAGAAAATAAGTAAAGACACAGAGGCACTGAACAACACACTAGAACAGATGGACCTAACAGACATCTACAGAACTCTACACCCAAAAGCAACAGGATACACATTCTTCTCAAGTG
Organism: Smutsia gigantea; assembly: GCA_032199065.1. NCBI lineage: Eukaryota > Metazoa > Chordata > Mammalia > Pholidota > Manidae > Smutsia > Smutsia gigantea. The sequence goes on from JAVSCE010008608.1 coordinate 2,716, forward strand.
CACATGGAACATTTTCCAGAATAGACCACATATTAGGCCACAAAAAGAACCTCAGTAAAGTAAAAAATATTGAAATTCTACCAACGAACTTCTCAGATCACAAAGGTATAAAACTAGAAATAAATTTTAGAAAGAAATCAAAAAGGCTCACAAATACATGGAGACTTAACAACATTCTCCTAATTAATCAATCGGTTAACGACCAAATCAAAACAGAAATCAAAGAATATATGCAGACTAATGACAACAACAACACAAAGCCACAACTTCTGTGGGACGCAGCAAAGGCAGTTCTAAGAGGAAAGTATATTGCAATCCACGCCTATTTAAAGAAGGAAGAACATTCCCAAATGAATAGTCTAAAGACACAATTACTGAAATTGGAAAAAGAAGAACAAATGAGACCCAAAGTCACTAGAAGGAGGGACATAATAAAGATCAGAGGAGAAATAAATAAAATTGAGAAGAATAAAACAATAGAAAAAAATCAATGAAACCAAGAGCTGGTTCTTTGAAAAAATAAACAAAATAGATAAACCCCCAGCCAGACTCACTAAGAGAAAAAGAGAATCTACACACCTAAACAGAATCAGAAAGGAGAAAGGAAAAATCACGACGGATCCCACAGAAATACAAAGAATTATAAGAGAACACTATGAGAATCTATATGCTAGCAAGCTGGAAAACCTAGAAGAAATGGACAACTTCTTAGAAAAATACAACCTTCCAAGACTGACCAAACAAGAAACAGAAAAACTAAACAGACCAATCACCAGCAACGAAACTGAAGCGGTAATCAAAAAACTACCCAAGAACAAAACCCCCGGACCTGATGGATTCACCTCTGAATTCTACCAGACATATAGAGAAGAAATAACACCCATTCTCCTTAAAGTTTTCCAAAAAATAGAAGAGGAGGGAATACTTCCAAACTCATTCTATGAAGCCAGCATCACTCTAATACCAAAACCGGGCAAAGACCTCACCAAAAAAGAAAATTACAGACCAATATCCCTGATGAACGTAGATGCAAAAATACTCAACAAAATATTAGCAAACCGAATTCAAAAATACATCAAGAGGATCATACACCATGATCAAGTGGGATTCATCCCAGGGATGCAAGGATGGTACAACATTCCAAAATCCATCAACATCATCCACCACATCAACAAAAAGAAGAACAAAAACCACATGATCATCTCCATAGATGCTGAAAAAGCATTTGACAAAATTCACCATCCATTCATGATTAAAACTCTCAACAAAATGGGTATAGAGGGCAAGTACCTCAACATAATAAAGGCCATACATGACAAACCCACAGCCAACATCATACTTAACAGCGAGAAGTTGAAAGCTTTTCATCTAAGATCGGGAACAAGACAGGGATGCCCACTCTCTCCACTGTTATTCAACATAGTACCGGAGGTTCTAGCCATGGCAATCAGACAAAACAAAGACATACAAGGCATCCAGACTGGTAAAGAAGAAGTCAAATTGTCACTACTTGCAGATGCCATGATACTGTACATAAAAAACCCTAAAAACTCCACTCCAAAACTAATAGAACTAATATATGAATCAGCAAAGTTGCAGGATGCAAAATTAACACACAGAAATATGTTGCTTTCCTATACACTAACAATGAACTAACAGAAAGAAAATCAGAAAAACAATTCCATTTACAATTGTGTCAAAAAGAATAAAATACCTAGGAATAAACCTAACGAAGGAAGTGAAAGACCTGTACTCTGAAAACTACAAGACACTCCTAAGAGAAATTAAAGAGGACACTAACAAATGGAAATGCATCCCATGCTCTTGGCTAGGAAGAATAAATATTCTCAAAATGGCTATACTACCTAAAGCAATCTACAGATTCAACGCAATCCCTATCATACTACCAACAGCTTTCTTCAATGAACTGGAACAAATAATTCTAAAATTCATATGGAACCACAAAAGACCCCGAATAGCCAAAGCAATCCTGAGAAGGAGGAATAAAACAGGGGGAATTACACTCCCTGACTTCAAGCTCTACAACAAAGCCACAGTAATCAAGACAATTTGGTATTGGCACAAAAACAGACCCACAGACCAGTGGAACAGAATAGAAAATCCAAACATTAACCCAAACATATACAGCCAATTAATATTTGATAAAGGAGCCTTGGATATACAATGGGAGATGACAGCCTCTTCAGCAGCTGGTGTTGGAAAAACTGGACAGCTACATGTAAGAGAATGAAACTGGACTACTGTCTAGCCCCATACACAAAGGTAAACTCAAGGTGGATTAAAGACCTGAATGTAAGTCATGAAACCATAAAACTCTTAGAAAAAAAACATAGGCAAAAATCTTTTAGACATAAACATGAGCTACTTCTTCATGAACATATCTCCCCAGGCAAGGGAAACAAAAGCAAAAATGAACAAGTGGGACTATATCAAGCTGAAAAGCTTCTGTACAGCAAAGGACACCATCAGTAGAACAAAAAGAGATCCTACAGTATGGGAGAATATATTTATAAATGACATATCTGATAAGGGGTTGACATCCAAAATATATAAAGAACTCACGTACCTCAACAAACAAAAAACAAATAATCCAATAAAGAAATGGGCAGAGGACATGAATAGACACTTCTTTATAGAAGAAATTCAGATGGCCAACAGGCACATGAAAAGATGCTCCACATCGCTAATCATCAGAGAAATGCAGATTAAAACCACAACGAGATATCACCTCACACCAGTGAGGATGGCCATATCCAAAACACAAACAACAACAAATGTTGGTGATGATATGAGAAAAGGGAACCCTCCTACACTGCTGGTGGGAATGCAAATTAGTTCAACCATTGTGGAAAGCAGTATGGAGGTTCCTCAAAAACTCAAAATAGAAATACCATTTGATCCAGGATTTCTACTCCTCGGAATTTACCCTAAGACTACAGCAGCCCAGTTGAAAAAGACATATGCACCCCTATGTTTATTGCAGCACTATTTACAATAGCCAAGAAATGGAAGCAACCTAAGTGTCCATCAGTAGATGAATGGATAAAGACGTGGTACATATACACAATGGAATATTATTGAGCCATAAGAAGAAAACAAATCTTACCATTTGCAAGAACATGGATAGAGCTAGAGGGTATTACGCTCAGGGAAATAAGCCAAGCCGAAAAAGACAAGTATCAAATGATTTCACTCATATGTGGAGCATAAGAACAAAGAAAAAAACTGAAGGAACAAAACAGCAGCAGACTCACGGAACCCAAGATCGGACTAATAGTTACCAAAGGGAAAGGGACTGGGGAAGATGGGTGAGAAGGGAGGGATAAGAGGGGAAAAGGGGCATTATGATTAGCAGATGTAATGTTGGGGGGGCACGGGGAGGGCTGTACAACTCAGAGAGGACATGTAGTGATTCTATAGCATCTCACTATGCTGATGGGCAGTGAATGTAATGGGGTTGGTGGGGGGGACCTGATGAAGGGGGTAGTTTAATAACCATAATATTGCACATGTAATTTTAGATTAATGAGACCAAAATAAATTATATAAAAAAATAAAATAAATAAATAAAAGGAAAAAAAATAATGGCTGCATTTTGGGAATACAGAGAAGGGGTGGAGAGAATAAAGAGATGATAAAACCCAGCTAAACCTTTCTCAGGCTTCAAAACTCCCAAAAAACATCACTGTGAATTTGCAAATTCAGGTCCTACAGCTAGAAATGGGGACTCACTATTCTTAAGGATTTATGTATATATTATCCTACTGATAACGGATTAGTATTCTTGGATTGTAACTGCAGAAGAGAACACAAAAATAACAAGTCAGATTTACATTTAAGTATTAGAATAAATAATCTAACATTTACTCATCACAATTTTTTAAATGCTTATGAAAGCATATTAAATATTCAATTCTGGTCTCAACTCTTATACATTATATGTGGTAAGAAGTAACAATTAAATAATTACCTCTCCTATGAAGACTACTATAACACAGTCCAACTTCTCCTCAGGATACAGGTTATCAATAAGGGAATGAAGAGTTTCTATGAGGTAAGATTTAACTTCTCTCTTCACTGTAGGAATTCCCATTACTATTGAAACTGAAATAAAATAATGATAGTAATTATATAAAAGATTTTACAAAGATAATACAGAAAAACACTAGTACTTCAAAAGTATTATGCCTTCTCAAATTGATAGAAATAATTGAGAGATAAAAATATTCTACATTTCAGAAAGAAAAATAATCAAAGGATATAAAGGCATACCCATAATACTTTGATTCTTTTCTACATGGCTCATCCATTAGAAAAATAATGTCAAAGAAGTGGTAAAATTGAAAGACATTAAACCTCACATTAAAACTGAATGACTGTAAAGTAAAAACAACAGATTTAACCACACAACTAAAATTTAGAAAACACTAAATACACCTTAAAAATAAATGTCTTGAATATCATGTATATGAGACACTGAGAAGGTGCATCTCTTTTGTGGTTTTCTTGCCAGAAATTCATAACATCTTGCCAGAAATGCATAACAACCCACAAAGAAATATCAGATAAATCCAAAATGGCGGCTACTCCACAAAATAAGTGGCCAGTGTTCTCTGAAGTGCTCTCTCAAAATCAGAGAAGACAAAAAATGGGCAACTATCCTTGCCTGGAGAAGACCAAGGAGCCATGGCAATTAAATGAAATTTGGGATCCTGAGCTGGATCTTGAAACAAAAAAAGAATAATGATAATAAAATGACAAAATCTGAGTAAGATCTAAGATTAGTTAATATTATAGCATCAAGGTTCATTTCCTGGTTTGATCATTATACTATGGTTATGTAAGATACTAATATCTCGAGGAACAGTTGATGTATAAATAACTGCTGAGTACTATTCATGCAACCTTTTTAAGTCTAATATTACAGTCACTTCTACTATAATGCTTGTTTTGAAATGCAAATTTGTTTCTATAGGATTAATATATTAAGGAACAATTTGAGCATAGCATGGATTTCACATTTGCTTATATACAATTTCTGCTCTCGGACACTCTCTAGGTGAGTGCGGAAAACTGTACCCATTTGAACTGAGTTCACAAAACTGAACCCAGCAATAGAGAAATACACAAAATACACACATCTCCAACATCTATCAGCTGCCTCAGTTCACTGCATGCTATAACCCACACCCATCACACCTGGTGTTAAAACTTTCCACCAGATTTCAGATAACCTGCTTTGCACCATCACTTCACGAAAGCTTCTAAGCTGCAGTCTTTCTGAAAACCCATTTTAACAAAAGCAAACTTTAAGTCTTTTTCAAGGTAGAATATCCATATTTATGGTAGCAATTTTGTATTTCTTAATCATTAAACATGTATAAAATTGAGCTACCAGTTTTTGGGTGGGTTTTTTATCTTTTTTTACGTGTAATTGACAAAGTTTTAGAGTGTTGTGAGCCTAACCCCATTTTTCTCATTTTATTGCACAATTTTGCACAGAGCAATAATTCTTAGGAATGCATATATTGTGTTACAGTAGGACCATGTTTCACAGGAAGTTTTTAAAAATAACATCTTTTAAAAAGTCTTAGTACCCTAAGTGTTAAATATCAGTAAAGAAATATTTTGTGAATGCTAAAAATAATTAACTTAATTATGTAACAATTTGGGGGAGATGCTACAAAATATTTAGAATCCACAGAATTCTAAAGTTAGAAGGAACCTTAAAGATCACAAATCAATTTTACAGAAAAAGCAAAATTCATGTTGACCCATAGTATGCAAACAAATTGGTACAAAGTAATAATGCAAACACTTGCCTCCCTACCACGGTTTCGTACTGTTTTGTTTCTCTTTTAAGTTTAGACAGCATGTTTAGAAAAGAAGCCATTTTCCCCAAATATATTATTTTGGAGCTGAAATTTAAATTCTTTATTTTAAACCAAGGTACTCAACGACTCCAAAAGCACTAAAAATTAAAATACTAATTTCAGCTAAACCTACAGAATTAATTGTCTATGCATGTGTTATTTCACAAAATTACCACCAAAAAAAGAAAGTTTTTCCTGTATCTGGGCACAAGGTAAGATTGCACTTCCTGGACCCCTTAGGGTTGGAGAGAGCAGGAGGAGGGGATGTGACTAGTAACAGACAGTGACTCATCCCCTTGTGTAACTCATGGGCTCAGCATGTGTAACTGCAGTGTGAATCCTTCAGAGTTGTCTTTTCTCCTCAGCAGAGCAGCCAGTAACCTTCAAAATGGTTGACTGCTCTATCAGCCTGGATCTCTGGGTAATCAGTGATGCACAAAACCCTCTGCCGATCCTGATGGACATGTACTTTGAGCAAAATAAACCTAAGAACGTTTACTACTTAAACCACTGATTTTGGGGGGCTGTTAGTTACCACAGCATAACCTACCCTGTCCTGTTTGAGATAATATTCTCCTATAGCTTACAATCTAGAAAATATATGTACTCTAAGTGATTAGAGTTCAGACTAAATATTTCACCATGAAAAATACAGTCATATCCTTTTAGGGAGGAGCAAGGTGGATCAAGAAACCAAACAGAAATGAAGCCAAAGTACCTTGTTCCACTGATTAATTGTCCAATATTTCCTATTAAATATTAACCTTGCATTCCATAGTACATCTGTTATGTACTAGACAAGCTAAAATACAGCCATAAAATAAGTAAGACCACTTCCTCATGATGTTTATAATTTGACAGAGCTAGTAACAGTTTTCTTCAACTTTCCTGTGAAGTTTTCCAGTTCTAGTACTTATTTCCTTTCAATCAAGAAAAATTTAGGAACAACCTTAATTTGAATTTTCAACCTTCAATTACTAGTCTACTTTCAGTTGTAAATAAATTACTTTCCTTTTTAACTATTCATTGCAAGTCAAATATTTTTAGCCTATCTACCATGCACCTTCTATTTGCACCTTCTCTGTCTTCCTTAGCTTCGTCTTTCTCTTTCCTTAAAACTAACTGCTGGAGAAGCTTTAAGGCTCAGAGTTCTAGGCCCTAGGTAATCTCATCCATCCCTGTATCTTCAACAACCAGTTACTTGCAAACTATGACTCATAAGATTAAGTCTAACTCAGATCTTTCCTTTGAGTTCCAGATCCAACTGTCTACTTGCCACTGTAACTTAAAATCAACTCCTAACTTAACATATACAAACTCAGTTTTTGATCTTCTCTTGCAAACCAGTACTGATAAACATTTTCTATTGTCCCCTATTTCAGTGAAAAGTACCCACCATCCATCCAGTTACATGATCCAGAACCACAGGACCAAATCCTTCACTACTCCCTCTCAGTCCACAAAGCCAGTCCATCATCATGTCCTCCTGGATGTCCCCATACACTGCAAGCAACCCTTAAATCCATCTTCCTTCCATCTCTACTATCACTACTACCTAGCCCAACTTCACCTCTCTCAAGTGGGTCACTGTGACAGCCTCCTACTGGGTCCTTTCACATATATTGTTCCTTCCACATACTCGATTATTCTTCCCACTGCAGCAAGTTTAAATCTTAAAAAGTCACCCTAAATAAGTCCTGCTTAAAACCCTTCAGTGGCTTCTCTCCACTCTTAGGATAAAAGCCCAAATCCTATAAATGGTCTGCAAGGCCCTGCATTGTCTGGCCTTAATATATCTCTAGTCTCATATTGTTCCATGCTTCCCTCACTCTATACTTCATCTACAGTGGCCTTCTTTCATTTTCTAGAGTATTCCATGCTCCCTTCCATCACAGGACTTTTGTGGTGCTTTTATTTTCTGGAATAATCTTGTCTTCCAATAATCTTTGCTCCCCCAGCCCCCGCAAAAATGTCCATGTCCTAATTCCTGAAATTTGTGAATATATCACCTTATGTGGCAAAAGGGACTTCTCAGATGTGATTAAGGATCTTGGGATGGGAAGATTATCCTGGATTACTCAGGTGAACCTAATATATCACAAGGGCCCTTATGAGAGGAAGGCAGGAGAGTCAGAGTGAGAGAAGGAGATGTGACAATGGAAGAAGAGGGTCAGAGTCAGAGAGAAATCTGAAGATGTGGGAAGGGGCCACAAATTAATGCAAGTAAGTGGCCTCTAGAAGCTGGAAAAGGCAAGGAAATGGACGCTCCCCTAAAGCTTCCAGAAGGAACGCACATCTGTCAACCCACTGATTATAGGATTTCTTCCACCAAAGATAATAAATTTGTGTTGTTTTAAGTCATTGGGTTTGTGGTAATTGTCACCACAGAAATAGGTAACTAACATACCCATCTTTACAGTTACCTACATATTCTACTGATCTCAGGTTCCAGCATATTTTTTAAGACTTCCCTAAACTCCTTAACCACTCAAATGCCTCTTTTATAAATTCTCAAAGCATTCTTTATATCACCAATTAAAGTTGTAATTGTACAATTATTTATATAATTATTTGACTAATGCACTCTTCTTTACTGGGGTGAAGCTCCACATAACAAGGAACCATGTCTAATTTTATTGTGCCAAAGCACCTGGCAAAGTGCCTGGCACATAGCAAGTGCTCATGGAGTTTTCACTTCAGCAAATTCGTAAAGAATGACCTGATGTCCTTTCCCAATCAGTAATTACCTGCCATTTTAGTAGGTATTGTGTAGAGGGGCTTTTCTCAGCCATCCTGCTTAGCAGTGAATGGACCCCAAGTCTGAAAACCTGTTTCTTCAAGTCACAGAAACTTTATTCTATTATATATTTGATTATTTCCTCTCTTTCCTCTTTTGGTTCTCTCTTGAAATTCCTATTAGCTGGATCTTAGAACTTTTGTCTATCACAGTTCTTTGTGCCTTTAGGCTGCCTTCTGGAAGACCTACACAGTTCAGTCTTTACAATCACTGATACGAACTTCTACTGTGTCTATTCTGCTTCTCAGTCCATCTATACAGAAATTTTAAATATAATCATTGAAGTAGAAACACAAAGTATCTAACTGATCCTTTTATAAGTCAGCTATGGGTTGTTCTCTCTCATCCCTCTAAAAATATACTGATTATGATTTATTTTTAAATGATATTCTCCTTTCTCTGAAATTTTCTTCAGTGCTAAGTTATTCATGATGTTGGTTTTCTTAAATATTTGGTAACCCTAGTTGTATGCAACCCCCTTTACCCATCTGTAGTTGCTATGTCAATTGCAGCCTGCCTCTGCAGATTTTGTAGGAGGATCTGGGATGTGGTGGGGACAGGTGGGCTGGCAGTTTTTGTTCTGACTGTGAGAATTCCAGCCCCTCTCTAAAGGGTCAGTAGCTGTGTGGAAACACTGCCTTCCCTCCTTGGCTTTAGGACGGCTTAGCTGGTCTGAGAGCTGTTCCTTAATTAATTAGCCTGGCCACTGAACAAAATTTCTAGCAAGAAGCAATTTTTCTCTGATCTAAAACCAGAAGTTCTTAATATAAAGTCCCTAAATAGCTTGTGGGTTTCTACAAGATCCCAGAAATTATATACAAAGTTACTTTTTCTATGTACATTTTTCTAAGTAGAAGGTTGATAGCTTTTGTAGGATATCCAGATGGTTTTTGTGACTCTAAAAATTTTAAGAACCACTGCCTAAGGATTTAGGAATGAACATTTTTAATGTAAATCTGAGCCTTTTCTTGTTTTTTTCCCCAAGTTGTCTGACTTTTCCTCTCAAAAACAGTGTCAGTTTAATAAGAATGTTAACTACTGGAAATTGGTTGACCAAGATGGATAAAGTGATAAACACATGGATTGGATAAGTATCTTCAAAAAGAAGAGGGAGAATGTCACATTCATAAATAAGAACAGGCTACTATAAAAGAACCTAAAAGTTCTAAAGTTTTAAATGACTTTAAAAATACTTGTACTTTCTTTTCATTTAATATTTTTATTAAAATACAGTCTAAACCAGTAAGTGTACTAAATGGCTAAGGCAACTTACCCAAATAGTGATTATTAAAGTGAGAGAAACAGTATCAACTTCAGAAATAATTAATGATCAATGTTCTAAAGGAAATAATTTAGAGTAGAGTACACAGCTTATATTAGTCTTTGTATATCTAGCACCTGCTGGATAAATAAATATTTCTAGAATCAATTAAGAAATGGAAGAATGAGTTAGTTGGAACATGACATTTTAAGAGCTATTACCTCCTTAGAAAAAGATGTATAATTTTAAGTGATTCATAAAATAGAAAGAACTAAAAAAAGGTTAATATAAAAGCTTATACTTATAGATCAAATAATATAATGAGAAACCATGACCCAAAAAGACAGTGAAATACTGAAGAATACTACTGAATCAAAAGCAGACTAAATCAGCTTCTTAAAAACATTTATCACAAAGATGAGTTTAAGTATCTATGAAGTAATGGTTTTATCATTTGTTAAAAGCTGGGGGCAAAGTATTATTTTGATCTTTACATTTTAAACTCTACAGAGAAGACATTAACAAAGTATAAATGGAGGAATAAAATATGTAAAAGAATGTGAAATAGGTCTCACAAGGAAAATTCAAGAAGCCCTGGTGGCTTTAACAAGAGAAGAAAAAAATGCTATAAATTATCTTTTGGGTATATATTAAAAAAAGAAGCAAACCAAATTCCTCTCATTGCATAAAAGTTTAAATAAAAGTGACCATCTCTGAATGGAAAAGTAGGGTCAGACAAAAGAAAAGCTCTTGACATGACTGTAAGAGCTATTATTGTTGAAATAAGATACAAGGAAAAAAGCATCTTTCCACCTCTCAGATTTTTAAAATGGAAAATTACACAGGCTTAAATGTTTTTCTGCCTGCAGATGGGGCTTGAACTAAATTTCTCAAGATACTTTTCAGCTCTATTACTCTGATCTATGGAGAAAAATGTCCAACTCCTTTAAACATGGACTTTAGAAAGTTCTAAGTTACTAAGCACAAGTAAAGAATTTTTATTCTTTGACCTGCCAAATGTCTAATGGTAAATGTAATATCCCAACACATAATTAATACCAGCAATACAACTATAATAGGAAACAAAATAAACATACCTCCTGTTCTTTCATTACCAATCTGCACAGCAGGTTGAAGGCTTCCTTCATTTTTTAATAAATGAGGCAAATGATAATAAATACTTGGCACTTGAAGAGATTTTTTGCTTGTAAACTCCTTTAATAGCTTTAGGGTATTATCTGAAACACAGAAGTATAATTAATCCATGGACACCTTACTTATAGAAGTTGCTTATTTTGTATATATATAGCAGTAAAAAATTATGAGAACAAGAACTAAAGAATTTTCTTTCCTCATTTTCTATTTTGGTGAATAAGATCTCCACTCAAAGTGAAAAAGGCACTTTTGCCACAAGAGTCTCAGAGTCATGCTGTTGGTAACAGTCTGAAAGACTCTAAAAAGGTAAGCCAAAATACCATGAGAAGATGGGATGTAAACCCCTCATCCTTACAATGTGTCAGGACTCACACCCTATGGAACAGACCTTAAACATGCTATCCATTTATGAAAATATAATAATAAGTACATTGGTCACCAGTAACTTTCACTTTTTTATGTTATTATATTTTAGTAAATTTTCACATGGAAGATTTTTCTCAGGAAAATTCAAGTACAATACTCTAAACATCACAAGTTGAAGATGTTCAGAACAGATCATAACTTCCAAATAGGTTTCCAGTATTTATTAGATGAACCAATGAATCCTTTAATATATGAAATAAAAACCCAGTTGGATAAGCAATATTGTTTTAAAATTCCATTCAACTAGAATTTAACCTTTTAAATAAAGAAGTTAGCAATAAGAACTTGTAGCCTCAATAGAGATTTCATACAAAACAATATGAAAACTCCATTAAAAATGTGACAAGTACCAAAAATTCACAAAAGAAATGCAAATGACTGTGATACATGAAATTAAGGTTTTATTTCATGAGTAAAGAAGCAATTACAAACTACAAGACACCAAGTTCCACCTATCAAAAAAAGACTAAATAATAATATTAAGTTTTGGTGACAATGTGATAAATGTTTCAGCTATTCAGAAGAACATCAAAAACCCCACAACATTTCTGTCCTATTAAGTCAGTAATTTCCCTTTTAGGAATTGAACTTTTTATGCATTCAATAAACAAATATTCAGTGATAATTTTGTTCGACCCACTGTGCTTTGTGTTTGTAAATCAACAGTCATGTAGATCCTGTTCTTAAGAAAGTAATAATCTAATCAAATCAATTTAAGGGCCACTAGAAATCTGATCGATTTATATACAAAGATGTTTAACAGAGAGTTATAAACTGGGGGAAAAACAACCCAGAAAAATCCTACTTGCCCAATTGTAGAAAGGATGTTTAATATATACAGTATATGGGTTAGCTGATACATTATACAGCTAATAAAAATTGTAATTTTTAAGAATATTAAATGACACAGTAAAATGTTAATAGCATAATTTCAAGAGTAAAGATCAGGCTATAATACACAATCACAATTTTGAAGAAAATTATGAATGGAAAAAAGACTGGAGGAAATAAAAATGTTAACAGTTTTAAGTAACTTGGCAACAGACCACGGGTGACTTATTTTTTATTATCTATACCATTCCATAATTTTAAATGTTACTATTCCATAATACAAATTTCATAATCAGTAAGTAAGGAAAGTAAGGAGCATGAATCTTCAAAAATAAGGTAAGGTAGTAAATCTTAAGAGGATTTAATGGTAGAGGATGAGGACAGAGGATGCTAAATGAAAAAGTGTCCTAGTCTTTAGAGATTATGTAACTTTGGAGGTAACAATTTTATATGTATCAATTTAATTATTAAAATAAGGATAGCATAGAAGACTATGGGCATTCATCTTACTCTGACCAGAAGATCTTAGAGAAGGAACAGGTCAGATAACCCTCAAAGTATCCACTCTAAAGCTTTGTTTTTTTTTTTCTTGTAAGTCAGATATAAGAGCACTAACTGCTTCCAATAGCTCAGACTTCTCCACAGTTCATCTGAGGTCCACACAAGCCACAAAATACCTATGTATAAACACAAAGTTAAATTTTAATCTCATTTTGAATATATTTTTTAAAAAGATGTTGGTTCTTTAGTATTATCACTGAAATTTAACTCAATATCACTCTCAAAAATCAAATTTATCTATTAATAAAAATTGTCTTATAATTGACCATAATACTTTTGTGTGATTTTTCTTTGAAAAGGGTAATAAATGCTGACTGATAAGCTACTCTGCACTATTTTCAAATAAAATATTTCATATACCCCTTTGAAAATATAATCTTCTTGAAAACCAAAAATATCATTTGTACCTGAAAATTTATTCAAAGCATCCTTACTTCCATTTGTTTCTGCTCCAACATGCCTAAACTGCTGTACAATGGCATTTAATTCAGAAGAGCGCTGTGAGATTCTATGTTCAGCTATTCGAAGACGTTCTTTCAAAGCAAGAAATTCTCGTTGATAAGCAATCAGTTTTTCTAAAAGCAAAACCAAAAATTATTAGTATATTTCTAAACAAAAATCCCAAACATAATCAAAACAGAACTGTAATATTAAAAAATTTTAAGTCACATTTTCCAGAAACAGATATTCATTTATATATTCATTGATATAGAATTGAAAATAAAAAAGAGCTCTGACTAGTAATTTAACATAGCCACCTCTAACTCATGCTCTTAATATCTGTAAGATTGTGAGCACTTTCTACTTAGCACTTCAGAAATTTAAAGATAGGAAGAAACAGATAACAGTTTAAGAATTAACACTTCAAGCATAATACTAACAGCATTTCTCAAAAGGTACTAATAACTATAAAGTCCATATCTGTATGAAGACAGATGAGGCATTGAAACTGATAATATATCTAATAATATAATGAATATAACCTCTTTTATAGCATTAATCACTAATTTCACAGTCCATATGTTTCCTCTGTACTTCCTGTTCTGCAAAGATTTCCCTAGGTCAGACTTTGGTCAAATTCCTGATCCCTAACAACTCAATCAAGTAGATGTAAAATGGCCTGAGTTAGAAGTCATTCATTTTAAAACAAATCCTACCACTTGCAACAACATGGATGGAGCTAGAGGGTATCGTGCTCAGTGAAATAAGCCAGGCGGACAAAGACAAGTACCAAATGATTTCCCTCACTTGCGGAGTATAACAATGAAGCAAAACTGAAGGAACAAAAATATCAGCAGACTCACAGACTCCAAGAAGGGACTAGCAGTTACCAAAGGGGAGAGGTGAGGGAGGGTGCATAGGAAGGAGGGGAGAAGGGGACTGAGGGGCATTATGATTGGCACACATGGTGTGTGAGCAGGAGTGGGGGTGCCTTGGGGAAGACAGTGTGGCACACAGAGAAGACAAGTAGCAACTCTGTGGCATCTTACTATGCTGATAGACAGTGACTGCAATGGGGTGTAGAGGGGACTTGATAATATGGGTGAATGTAGTAACCACAATGTTTTTCATGTGAAACCTTCATAAGAGTGTATATCAATGATACGTCAATTAAAAAAAAAGTCATTCATTTTCACTTGAGAGAATCACAGGTCAGGAAAACCTGGTCTGGGAAATAAAAGTGAATTTTATGAGGATAACTGTAGGCATTGAAACAACAACCTGAGACAGCTCAGAGATAAAGTGCACAGTGAAAAGAGAAAAAACCAGACAACAAAATCTAAGAGACACTAGAGAAAAACCATTCATTTATCCTGATCAGCAGTGCTGAAAGGTAGTTGAGGCTATGGGAATGGTATGAACAATTTTCACCTCACTAAGCCAGAGAGGAGAAACCAGAACAATGTTTTCCAACTTCTATATTAACCTAGATAAACCAAGGCCAATTATTTTGACATCTAAACAAACCTTAGAAGGCTATTTTTAATTTTATAATCTCTGCTTTATTCAAGGATAGACTCAATAAGAAACAGAATTATAAAAAATAAATCTGCATGTTTTATAAAGTTCATCTTAAAAGTCAGTTATATTTATATTGTGCCTTGTCCCTTACAGAAAGGCCCACAGAGTAAGTATCTCTTAAGAATTCTGTGGCAGGTGAAAAAATCTCTCCTGCTTCACTCTCCTGCTTCCCTAAATTGAATGATGATGAATGCATGTGAATAGCTGTATCCACCTTAAATCTAGCTTGAGGAGGGAAGAAGAGAGAAAGGGGGTTGTGATTAGGACTGGCAAAAAAGGGAGCTTCAAGGTACTACCAAGTTTTTAGAATTTACTGACCTGGGTAGGGCTAGATAAAATTAATTCCTACACAATCATGGGTTAGGCACTTTTTCATGTGTGTAAATTCATAATAAATGAGATGTTAAAAAGATACTACTACCAGACACAGAACTATAAATTTTACTATAACAAAACTGTAACAAGAGACACAAGATTTATGAGATGAAAACAAGTCCTTTACTGAAGCCTATAATGGAAGAATAAATGAAGTCATCTCTTAATCCTAAGTGAGAAAACTCCTGTAAAAAAGATTAATTCTACCCTAAGCTAAATGATAAGTTCAACTCAATACCCTTCAAAACAACCATGAAATTTTTTGGAACTTCGACTTTTGACATGTGATTCTAAAACTCATCTACGAGAGAATGTTTTTAAAGGGGAAAAAAATGCAGAAATATAAGGGGGAACTTTCTCTGAGATCAGAACATACTAGAAAGCTACAGAAATTAAAAGTGTGAGTATGGGAGAATAAATTTGTAAATGACATATCCGACAAGGGGTTCACATGCAAAATATATAAAGAACTCACATGCCTCAACATCCAAAAAGCAAATAACCCTATTAAAAAATGGGTGCAGGATATGAACAGACATTTCTCCAAAGAAGAATTCATATGGCCAACAGGCACATGAAAAGATGCTCCACATCGCTAATTATCAGGGAAATGCAAATTAAAACCACAATGAGATACCACCTCACACCAGTTAGGATGGTCAACATCAAAAAGACTAGGAACATAAACACATCTCTTCGAGCAAAGGAAACAAAAGCAAAAATGAACTCATGGGACTACATCAGACTAAAAACTTTCTGTACAGCAAAGGATACCACCAACAACACAAAAAGGCATCCTACGGTACGGGAGAATATATTCGTAAATGACATAACCGATAAGGGGTTAACATCCAAAATATATAAAGAACTTACACGCCTCTACACCCAAAAAGAAAATAACCTGATTAAAAAATGGGCAGAGGATATGAAGACACAGTTCTCCAAAGAAATTCAAATGGTCAACAGACACATGAAAAGATGCTCCACATCACTAATCATCAGGGAAATGCAAATTAAAACCACAATGAGATATCACCTCACTTCAGTAAGGATGGCCACCATCCAAAAGACTAAGAACAACAAATGCTGGCGAGGATGCGGAGAAAGGGGAACCCTCCTACACTGCTGGTGGGAATGTAAGCTAGTTCAACCATTGTGGAAAAAGCAATATGGAGGTTCCTCAAAAAACTAAAAACAGAAATACCATTTGACCCGGGAATCCCACCCCTTGGAATTTACCCAAAGAATACAACTTCTCAGATTCAAAAAGACATATGCACCCCTATGTTTATTGCAGCATTTTTTACAATAGCGAAGATATGGAAGCAACCTCAGTGTCCATCAGTAGATGAATGGATAAAGAAGATGTGGTACGTATACACAATGTAATACTATTCAGCCATAAGAAAGAAACAAATCCTGACATTTGCAACAACATGGATGGAGCTGGAGGATATTATGCTCAGTGAAATAAGCCAGGCGGAGAAAGATAAGTGCCAAGTGATTTCCCTCATTTGTGGAGTTTAACAACGAAGCAAAACTGAAGGAACAAAATAGTAGCAGACTCAGAGACTCCAAGAAGGAACCAGTGGTTACCAAAGGGGAGGGGTGTGGGAGGCGGGTGGGAGGGTGGGAGAAGGGGATTGTGGGGTATTATGTTTTGTACACATGGTGTGGGGAATCACGGGGAAAACAGTGTAGCACAGAGAAGGCAAAGAGTGAATCTGTTGCATCTTACTACACTGATGGACAGTGACTGCATTGGGGTATGGGTGGGGACTTGATAATATGGGTAAAAGTAGTAACCACATTGTTTTTTCATGTGAAACCTTCATAAGAGTGTATGTATATCAATAATACCTTAATAAAAAATTAAAAAAAAAAGACTAGGAACAACAAATGCTGGTGAGGATGCAGAGAAAGAGGAACCCTCCTACACTGCTGGTGGGAATGTAAACTAGTTCAACCATTGTGGAAAGCAGTATGGAGATTCCTCAAAAAACTCAAAATAGAAATACCATTTGACCCAGGAATTCCACTCCTAGGAATTTACCCTAAGAATGCAGGAGCCCAGTTTCAAAAAGACACATGTACCCCTGTTTATTGAAGCACTATTTACAATAGCCAAGAAATGGAAGCAACCTAAGTGTCCATCAGTAGATGAATGGATAAAGAAGATGTGGTACATATACACAATGGGATATTATTCAGCCATAAGAAAGAAACAAATCCTACCATTTGCAACAACATGGATGGAGCCAGAGGGTATTATACTCAGTGAAATATTCCAGATGGAGAAAGACAAGTACCAAATGATTTCACTCATCTGTGGAGCATAAGAACAAAGCAAAAACTGAAGGAACAAAACAGCAGCAGACTCACAGAACCCAAGAATGGACTAACGGTTACCAAAGGGAAAGGGACTGGGAAGGGTGGGTGGGAAGGGAGGGATAAGGGAATAAGGGGCATTATGATTAGCACACATAACGTAGGGGGAGCACAGGGAAGGCAGTATAGCACAGAGAAGACGAGTAGTGACTCTATAACATCTTACTATGCTGATGGACAGTGACTATAATGGGGTATGTGGTGGGAACTTGATAATGGGGGGAATCTAGTAACCACAAGGTTGCTCATGTGATTGTATATTAATGATACCAAAAGAAAAAAAGAAAGAAATTAAAAGTGTAGATTGTCAGGTCCAGAGAGTGTGGACAAGAGCCAATTATACCCAGCAGACTGTGTTCAAAGTCAGCATGAGCGAACAGCCCTCTGAGTTCTTTCCCCTTTCTGTGAGCAAGTTAAAATCCTTTCCTTAACACTTACACAGTTCCAAGATAAAGGTCTATAAACATCATCTGACCCAAAAAGAATTGGAACTCTTTGGAGAAACAACTTTCAGATGAACTTGGAGCACTCTGTGTCAAGTAAGAAAACGGTGTTTTTTTAAAAAGATATAACTTGTCAAAGGGCAGAGGAAGATACTTGAAGGTTCCCACTGACCAAACTCAGGACAATTTAAGCACCCAAACAAGTATGGATGGTAATAGATTATAACCTATTGAGTAAAAATCCATGAGTCCATATCAATAATAAATAAAAACTAATAGATAAGGGAAATTTGTTTCTCATGGCAGAATGCCAAATAATGCAGAAGGACTGATGAATGTACAAAATGCAACTATCTTAGCAATGCGTGGTTCAGGCAAGTATCAAAAATGGATGCTCAAACTAGCAGGTGAAGTCTGATGGGGAACAGGAAATGTGTATCATCTCACAGTATCTCCCCACAAAGTTCTTACTAATTTACAAAGGGAAAAATGCTACTAGGTACTTTTTGAAACCACCTTCCCAGAGGCCATCTTCAGCAGGGAGTGTAACAACACCTGTGAAGAAATACTCCCACCCCTAATTTTGAAACTCTCCCATGCTTTGGGGTGAACTGGCCACATTTTGAAAAGATCCCTTAGCCCATGCACTGCTGGATGAGGTCCCAAGCATATTGTTTCAGGCCCAGATGCTACTGCTGCTTAGTCCAAGCCCACGACTATGGAATGAACATGGGTCATTCATTTCCCCTCTCTCACATCCTCCTTCATTTCTAACTCCATCCTCCATACTGAAAGGGTTCTCTCCTTGGTATCACTGCAAGCCCATACTCCACCTAGAAAGCCAAGTCAGTGAGAGAGTATGTGTGGTAAAAACCCTGAGCTTTCTTGCTAGGAATACTGCAGGACACAGCTGCCTCTTCAAGCCTTCCCACAGCCTCTTTTCAGTCCACCCTCCATCCTCCTCCTCAACACAAGGTTACTGGTAACTTCTCCTAAATTTTCTACATTTACATTTCCCACAGTATTCCACTGCTCTCTTGAGAATGATATATCAGCTCCCAGAAGCTTAGTTCCAACTTCAACAAAACAGACAAAAAACTCCTTCATATCTGTGATAAATGTTTGACAATTTCCTATTTTCCAACATCAGTAGCAAAATTCTTAGTTTTGCTTTTCTTTGAATCATTTCGATCAGTTTCTGTGGGGAGACATGGTAAAAAACTGTGAGGGAACTCTTTCTTACACTATCATCTTATGGGAAGTGCCTGGTTTGCTTTATTGTTTTGTTTTTACTGTAGAAAGACTCTTTTTTTAATTGTAGAAAATGATACATCCAGATTAGACAATGAATGTACACACCATGTTCTGTGAACCCAGGATTCAGAAACACAAAATTTCCAAAGAAACCACTTAGACTGGGGTTTGAGAACCACTACTAATTTCCCAGGGGAGGCTGACGCAGACACTGAGCAGCTCTGAGGGAGCCTGCACTGTCCTTAAAGCAGGTCCACCCCGCAGCCTGGAAATTCATGTAGTTCTGCTCTACCAGCTCCTCCCCTCTCCTCTGGCCTGCTAGTTAAGGGATCCAGTTATAGGAGGGGTTCATTAAAATGTTTATGAGGATGACATCTTGAGGGATTCTTCACAGGCAAATACATATCCTTGTACCTTTTAGAATACAAAATGTTTTTTTTTTCCTTTGGGAATTGAAACAACACTTTTATGGAAAAATGTCTGCCAATAAATATAAGTACTTAAGGAAAATTGTTTATAACCATCTGATAATTGAGGCCATAAACCTCAAGATTACACTTGGGGCAGAGAGGGATTCCAAAATATCCAGTGGACACCTGTTTCTAAGACCTTTTTTTAAGAGTTATGTTGAATTAATGAGATCATTCCCTGATTTTAGAGTATTCTAGTCAGGATCTACCACATAAGCATGGATTATGAAAAAAATCTGCATGTTTCTAAACTAAAAAAGGAAAATGGAGTTCACAGGCATACAGAATCATATGTTCTATTTAAATTAAAACAAATGATATAATTCCATTTGTTACCTTACATGATGTTTTCACTATGCTTACAAAACTGGACCCTAACTAGTGAATACCAGATATGCTATGGTTGAAAAGTTTTCCGGAACACGATCACTATTAGTAAACCATCGCCTAAGTAATATAATCATTAACAATGTCATTCAAAACAAACTTCCAGGCAAAGGTTTAATAAGTTAAAATCTATCTACTGACCTTATAAAGCACAATGACCTAAGACAACCAAATGATGAGTATATACCTGTAACACACAATTTCTTAGAAACAGTTTCTTAATCTAAACAGCTGCAATCATTTTCCTTGATTTCCCTTGAGGATAGGGCAATATCTTCTTAGTAATTTTATCAAAAAGTCCCAAATTCCACCCCCAAAGTAAAATGATCAGAAAAAATAGATTGCATGGCTTAGCATAATATTCGTTACAGTAGACTAAGCCATATGTTTAAACAGTTCTCTGCTTTTAAAAAATTCACCTTCACTTTTTGAAGTTTAACAAGCCATAAGGAACACAGAGTAAAAATTATCAGATAGTTATAAACTATTTTCCTTAACTACTTAAATTTGTTGGGAGACATTTTTCATATAAAAGTGTTTCATTCACAGAAGAAAAAAACATTTTGTATTCTAAGAGATATAACATGTATTTCCTATGAAGAATCCCTCAAGGCAGAGCATTTTATTCTACATTAGAATCATCTTTATTTAAATAGCAGAATACTGATAATTAAGCAACCCTACACTATTGACTAGCTCTGCCAACAGATGGGACGTCCTCTGACCGTATCTCCCAGTGAGATTGGATTATTCCTTTTGTGACCTATTGCATGCTTTCTTCTTCCCTCTTCTCACTTTCCTCTTGGTCCTTATTTTCTACCTTTCTCTCCTGATACTCTTCTGTAAAACCCTTTTCAAACTCTTCCAGGTTTCCTTCTGGACTTCCCATTTTCAATCACAAACTTCCCATCTCTCACCTTTCTTCTTTCATATCATTCATGCTTCCCACATCCACTGCCCCCCCCCCCCAATATCCTCATCATCCCTGTTGTCTTTGTTTCAAATTACTGAAGCCCTTTTTTCTCCAATTGACATAAACAGTCCACTTGCCCAGAGACACTCAACTTCGTAGTCTTTTGTAAACTTTACTGAAAGTGACTCCCTACTTAACCCTCCCATGTTATCTTTTAATATTACTCAGGATCATTTCTTGTTTCAACATCACCAAGCTGTCCAAACCCAATATAAGTTCTATTTCTCATAGCTCATGCTGTCTCCTTACCAGACCCTTCTTTCTTCATTAGATGAAATTCCATTCATCCTTCAAAATATTCTTTGGTTGTTTCCCCTATGAAGCTCTCTCTGACTTCTAATTCTCTTTAGATTCTCTTTATCTTAATTATGCCCCTATTTTGTATCTACCACATCATACTGCAATTACATTCCTATTTCTTTTTCCCTACTAAACTGTGAATTCCAGTATGGCAAGTATGTCAGGAATTCCCAAGACCACACCCAGGTTCAGAGATTTGCTAGAAGGATTCACAGATTCAGCATACAGTTTTATCAACAAAGGGAAAAGGCACCTGGGTAGAAGGCTGGAGGAAACCAAGTACAAGCTTTTCAGATCTCCTATTGGAGTGGTACAGAACACAATCACCCCAGCAATAAGTTCTGACAACAAATGCAAAGTATTATGTTATTTACCAGGGAGGCTCATTAGAGACTCAGTGCCCAAGGCCATTACTGCAGGCTAGTTGTGTAGGCAACCTCTGCCTAACACATACCAAAATTCTAGACTCTAATAAGGAAGGCAGGTGTTCAGTATAAACCAAACTGCTTGTACAAATAGTTCAGGCACAACAAGCCACTCTTATCATGCAAGGAAAGTTTTACAGTAGTGTTTATGAGCCAAGTTCCCAGATGCCAGCCAAGGGCCAACCTTGCTAGTGGCCTCTCTAATGATAAGCAGTTTCAGATGTGTTGTTAACTCTTTTCCTCACAATAGGAATCATATTTTAGGTTTCTTCCCCTAAATGTCAAAGCCTTGTAGAACACCAGGTAATTAATAGCAATGCCATTGAACTGAGGCATATCTTCTTAAAGTAAAAAATTATAAGAAATTGATCAATAATATGTGCTAAATTTGTCATAGAATTATTTATAAAATTAAGCTAATGATGGTAATTATATGATGGAATATCATAGACACTACAAATCATGATATGGGAAACATCTGTGATTATATCAGCAAAAATGTAGGTTAGTTATATAGCACACACAATATGATGTCAAATACATTTTATTTATATTTAGTAGGGTAGTTCTCAAACTTTTGGTCTCAGGACCCCTTTACACTCTTCAAAATTAGAGTACCCCAAAGATCTTTTGTTAATGTGAATTATATGTATGCTTATTTACCATATTAGAAATTAAAACCAAGAAACATGTAAGATGTTTATTTAAAATTCACTAAAAAACAAAGTCCATTACATGTTAACATTAGTAACATTTTATTAAAAATTACTATATTTTCTAAAAAAAATTTAGTAGTGTGACATTTGATCAAATCACTTTAATTAAAATCTGGCTTAATAAAAATACAGCTGAATTCTCATATCTGCTTTGGCTATTCTTATGAAAGTAAAAAAGGCAAATAACCAAGTAACTTATCAGTTGTTATTACAAAAACAGTCTTAACTTCATGAACCTCCTGAAGGGTCACAGGAATCCTCAAGTCCTTGTACCACACTATGAAAACAACCAGTACAGAAAAATGAAAGAAAATATACCAAAAACATTAACACTGCTCTAACTACTATACTCCACTGATTAGCACTTCAAGATTTCTGTGCATTCACCTTCTAAGTAAGACTGATCTATTCATCTCTGTTATTCTGCTATTCTTGTCTACTACCAGTTCAAGGCTCCAGAGCACCTTTATCCATGTACTTCATCAAACAATGGAGTCTAGAACTGGACAATTACTCATATCCCGAAAACCTAATTGGCAGTCTTTCTAAAGCAGCACAAAAAATTCAGTTATCTAATGTTCAGTAATAGCCCAGTGTTCTCAATTTAGTTTCCTCTGTTAGCCATGAATAATATCCTTTCAGAGTTAAGAATACATCAAACACAGGTTCCAGACAACCTCTGAGCACAGCACATGCTTAAGAAGCTTTCCGACCTGGAAAAATTAGGTAAGGAAATGGATGCTAGCCAACTAAGCTGAACATAAAATAATACTGTACCAAGTCCAAGAGCTAAATATGCCAACTTTTATAAACAAGAAAAGCTGCCTGCCCACTTGGGAGAATCTAGGTTTATTTTCTAGCCCCTCTTTTGGTTCTATGTTAATATCATGCCTTTATTTGTAATACCTCAGATAGTAAAAACTTTTTTTTTAAGAAATTCAATATGACAAAAACTTTATGCCATGATTTTATGTCTTATGTATTTATAGCTGGAAGGACCCTTGAGGTATTGGGTTCTCAACCTTGTCTGCATATCAGAATCACCCAAGGAAACATTTTTAAAATGCCTGGGGACTTCTAGCATCTGGCATATTAGACTGAAGAGGCCCACAATTCCTGTCCCCAAAAAGCAACTATAAAGCTAAGAGTTAAAAACAACCAAAAATATACAGCAAACTGAAGAGTGTTTATTCATGAAAACTACTGTACTTCAGGTCAGAACAGCATAAATATGTGACTTTCCAAGAGCTTCTCTCATCCCTTCTCAGCTCTATCACTTCAGAAGTTCAACAAGGCAGGGGCAGGCCTGGAAACCAGAAGATTCACTGCCACTGCCACAGGGGACGTATTTGATGTGGAGTGTTGCTGGTCAGTGGCAATCTCAGAGGCAAAAGAATAGGGAGGGCCAGCAGCTCTACTAGTGAGGGTGCTGTTATATTTGGATCAAGCAATGGACTGGAAGCCAAGCCAGAGACTTAACAGGGAGTTCCAGGGAATGAGATAGCTATCAGGGGTTAAAAAGCTTTTCACACATCCCAAGTGCACTGGAGGCTATGGACATGCAAACCAGAAACCAGAGCAGGCACAAGCCACCCACACGTGTCTGGCTGCCAGAACCCATGCATGCACAAAGAGGAACTGAAAAAGAGGCCACAGGAAAGCAAAGCTGGGCAGATTGGAAAAGAGCCTGAAGTATGACTGGGATCCAGAGTCCACAAGCAGAGAATGGAGCCTTACTGGCGCAAAGTATTTGACTACAACCTCTGACCAATCAATGTTCAGCTAAACACTATGTAATGCACAGGTGCAAACCCTCTAAGAAACCAGGCTTGAAAACAAAAACAAATCAAAACAAAAGTGTAGAGACATCAGTAGTCATATAAATGTGGGAGAGACAGACTTGGAAGATTTAATCAAGATACTAAACAAATGAGCAAATGAAACAACAGACACCACCTTCAGTAGTAAAAAGTAAAAATCTAGAGTTACATCAATATCTAATATATACAGTAGTCAACAAAAATTGACAAGATATGCAAAGAAAAAATAAAGTATAACCCATACTCAGGGGAAAAAAAATAAAAACCAGTCAACAGAAATGGGCTCTGAGTGTTCCCAGATGTTGGATTAGCAGATGAAGACTTCAAAACAGCTACCATACAAGAAGTAAATAAAAACAACTTTAAAGAATTAAAGGAAAGTATGAGGGAACTGATGTAATGAATAGAGAAAATAAAGAGAAATTATAAAACAAAATGGAAATTCTGGAACTGAAAGTTATAGAAACTAAAAAGAAAAATCACTAGAGAGACTCAACAGCAGATTTCTAATGGCAAAAGAAAATCAGTGAACTTAAAGCTAGATCAACAGAAATTATTCAGTCTGAAAAACAGAGATAAAAAAGATTGAAAAAAACTGAAGAGAACCTCAGGAACAACCAGAAGGAAAGGGCAGAGATAGTGGTAGGAAAAAATATACGGAAAAAGTAATGGTTTTGCACAAGCTAGGAATAGAGGGGGACTTCCCCAACTTGAGAAAGAACATCCACAAAAAACCTATGGCTAACTTGATGATGTGGGGAGTCTAGTAAGCATAAGGTTGCACATGTAATTGTAGATTAATGATACAAAAATAAAAAACAATAATAATAATGTACAAAATAATAATAATAAAATAAATAAAGCAAAAAAAAAACCTATGGCTAACATCACACTTAAAGGTGAGGAACTAGAGGCTTTCCCTCTAAGATCAGGAGCAAGGTAAGAATGTCTGCTCCAACCATTTCTATTAAACATCACACTGGTAGTCCTAGATAATGCAATAAAACAGGAAAAGGAAATTAAAAGTATACAGATAGGGAAGAAAGAAAGAAACTTGTCTCTTGTTTCCAGAAGACACAATTGTCTATGTAGAAAATCCCAAAGGTCAACAACAAACTGCTGGAAACAACAAACAATTACAGCAAGGTTTCAAGATACAAGGTTAATATACAAAAATCAATTGCTATCTTATATACCAGCAATAAACAATCAGGATTTGAAATTAAAAACATAATTCCATTGAGAGAGGATTAAAGATGGTGGCGTGAGAGGTGAGACAGAGGTCTCCTCCTAAAACTGCATATAATATGAAAATATAATTAATACAACTAATCCAGAAAGAGCAACAATAAAGAAGGCTACACCAGACTACATACACCTGGAGAAAAGAATAGACCTCACGGAACAGGGTAACGTACCAAAGCTGTGACCTGGTGGGACCCAAGCCCTTCCCCTATCCCAGCTCACCGGCAGAAAAGAGAAAACGGAGCAGGGATGGAGTGGAGGCCTGGGACTTCTAAACACCTAGCTCTGGAGATCTGCTCTGGAAGCACAAACCTACACTGAATGGTGCTCTGGTGATTAGGGGGGTTGGAAAGCTAAGACAGGCAGAATACCTGGAGAGATAGAGATTCCAGCCACTTGTGGAAAACAGGGCTCCATATCCGGCTGATCCGGGAAAAAGAAAGGTGGGAAATCTGAGAGACTTCCCAACAGTGAGAGGGCTGCTAAAGGGGCAAGGATTGCACAGAGTTTATTGCTCAGGAGAAAAGACAGGTAGACAGATTGTCCAGGTGTACTCTGCCCACCAGGTTGGGAATTTTCATGATCTTCAGGCGCTCTGGACCGCTGGCTGGCTATGCAGCTATGAGACCCCCCTCCATATACTCAGCCTGCTGTGCCTTCCTCTCAGCAGGCCCGCACCTGGCTCGCAAAGCAACAAACCCTGCCCTGGTGTGAGGCCAGCCAGAGGGAAGGTCTGTGTACAGCAGCTACAAACGCAAAGCATAGAGGATCATACCTGTGTGCTCGGCCCACTGGTTCTGGCAGTGGAGACAGGCATAGCAGTGGGGAAGCAGTAAACAGCTCTTTCCTCCCCCCAGGCACCAACACCGCTTCCCTGCGACCCCTGACATTGCTCCACAGGCTCAGGAGCTCCAGAGAGTAGAGCTTCTTGGCACTAGAAGGCACCACATACAAATATGAAATGTCAAAGGAACCTGGTTCAAAACAAAATCATACATACACCAGAAAAAGAGTCAAATGAAACCAATCTCATGAATCTTCCTGAAAGAGATTTCAAAATAAAAATCATAAACATCTCATGGAGCTATAGAAAAATATACAAGAACTCAGGGATGAATTCAGGACAGAGATTCAATCCTATGGAACACAGGAAGGTTTTAAAAGTAGATTAGATACAGTGAAGGAGATGATAAATGAAATAGAAATTAGAGAAGAGGAATACAAAGAAGCTGAGGCACAGAGAGAAAAAAGGATCTCTAAGCATGAAACGATATTGAGAGAACTGTGTGACCAATCCAAATGGAACAATATTCGTATTATAAGGGTACCAGAAGAAGAAGAGAGAGAAAAAGGGATAGAAAGAGTCTTTGAGGAAGTAATTGCTGAGAGCTTCCCCAATCTGCAGAAGGAGATAATCTCTCAGGCCATGGAGATCTCCCAACACAAGGGACCAAAGGAAGACAACACCAAGACATATAGTAATTAAAATGGCAAAGATCAAGGATAAGAACAGACTATTAAAAGCAGCCAGAGAGAGAAACAAGATCACATACAAAGGAAAGCCCATCAGGCTATCATCAGACTTTTCAGCCAGAGACCTAACAGGCCAGAAGGGAGTGGTATGATATATTTAATGCAAGGAAGCAGAAGGGCCTTGAACCAAGAATACTTTATCTGGCGTGATTATCATTTAAATTTGAAGGAGGGATTAAACAATTTCCAGATAAGCAAAAGCTTAGAGAATTTTCCTCCCACAAACCATCTCTACAGTGTATTTTGGAGGGACTACTATAGATGAAGTGTTTCTAAGGTTTAATAGCTCTCACCAGAGGTAATGAAACCACAGTAAAGAAAGTAGAACAGTTAATTACTAAGCAAATGAAAAATCAAATCAACTACCACCAAAGTTAGTCAAGGGATAGAGACAGAGTACAGAATATGATACATAATATATAAAGAATGGAGGAGGAAGAAAAAGGAGGAGAAAAAAAGAACCTTTAGATTGTGTTTGTAATAGCATAATAAGTGAGTTAAGTTAAGACTCTTAGATAGTAAGGCAGTTAACCTTGAACCTTTGGTAACCATGAATCTAAAGCCTGCAATGCCAATAAGAACATACCTATCGAGAAACACCCAAATGTAAATGCTCTGAATGCACCAATGAAAAGACATAGAGTCACAGAATGGATAAAAAAACGAGACCCAACTATATGCTGCCTACCAGAGACTCACTTTAAACCCAAAGATATACACTGACTAAAAGTGAAGGGATGGAAAAAGATACTTCATGCAACTAATAGGGAGAAAAAAGCAGGAGTTGCAGTACTTGTATGAGGCAAAATAGATGTCAAAACAAAGAAAGAAATGAGACAAAGAAGGACACTACATAATGATAAAGGGGTAAGTCCAACAAGAGGATATAATCATTATAAATATCTATGCACCCAACACAGGAGCACTGACATATGTGAAACAAATACTAACAGAATAAAAAGGGGAAATAGAAAGCAATACATAAATTCTAGGAGGCTTCAACACTACACTCACTGCAAAGGACAGAACAACAAGACAGAAAATAAGTAAAGTAACAGAGGCACTAAACAACACATTAGAACAGATGGACCTAACAGACATCTACAGAACTTTCCACCCAAAAGCAGCAATATACACATTCTTCTCAAGTACACATGGAACATTTTCAAGAATAGATCATATACTAGGCCACAAAAAGAGCCTCAGTAAATTGAAAAAGATTGGAATTGTACCAACCAGCTTCTAAGACCACAAAGATATGAAACTAGAAATAAATTATGCAAAGAAAATGAAAAAGCCCACAAACACATGGAGGCTTAACAACACACCCCTAAGTAACCAATGGATCAATGAGCAAATAAAAACAGAGATCAGGCAATATATGGAGACAAATGACAACAATAATTCAACAGCACAAAATCTGTGGGATTCAATGAAGGCCATACTAAAAGGGAAGTATATTGCAATACAGGCCTACCTCAGGAAAGAAGAACAATCCCAAGAGAACAGTCTAAACTCACAATTAACAAAACTAGAAAAAGAACAAAAAATGAGGCCCAAAGTCAATAGATGGAGGGACATAATAAAGATTAGAGCATAAATAAATAAAATCGAGAAGAATAAACCAACAGAAACAATGAAAGCAAAAGCTGGTTCTTTGAGAAAATAAACAAAATAGATAAACCCCTAGCCAGACTTATCAAGAAAAAAAGTCTACACACACAAAAAGAATCAGAAATGAGAAAGGAAAAATCACTACTGACAGCACAGAAATACAAAGAATCATTAGAGGATACTATGAAAAATTATATGCTAACAAACTGGATAACCTAGAAGAAATGGACAACTTTCTAAAAAAATACAACCTTCCAAGGCTGACCCAGAAAGAAACAAAATCTGAACAGACCAATTACCAGCAACAAAACTGAACTGGTAATTAAAAATCCACCTAAGAACAAACACCCTGGACCAGATGGCTTTACTGCTGAATTTTATCAAACATTTTGTGAAGACCTAATACCCATCCTCTTTAAATTTTTCCAAAAAGGAGAAGAGGAGGGAATACCCTCAAACCCATTCTATGAGACCAGCATCACTCTAACACCAAAACCAGGCAAAGACACCACAAAAAAAGAAAATTATAGACCAATATCCCTGATAAACATAGATGCAAAAATACTCAACAAAATATTAGCAAACAGAATTAAAAATATATATACATCAAAAACATCATCCACCATGATCAAGTAGGATTTATTCCAGGGATGCAAGGATGGTACAACATTAGAAAATCCATCAACATCATCCACCACATCAATACAAAGGACAAAAACCACATGATCATCTCCATAGACGCTGAAAAAGCATTTGACAAAATTCAACATCCACTCATGACAAAAACTCTCAACAAAATGGGTATAGAGGGCAAATACCTCAACATAATAAAGGCCACATATGACAAACCCACAGCCAATATCATACTTAACAGTGAGAAGCTGAGAGCCCTTCCTTTAAGATCAGGGACAAGACCCCTGTTTGCAGATGACATGATATTGTACATAAAAAACCCTAAAGAATCCACTCTAAAACTACTAGATCTAATATCTGAATTCAGCAAAGTTGCAGGATACAAAATTAATACACAGAAATCTGTTACATTCCTATACACCAATGATGAACTAACAAAAAGAGAAATCAGAAAAACAATTCCATTCACAATTGCATCAAAAAGAATAAAATACCTAGGAATAAACCTAACCAAGGAAGTGAAAGACCTATACTTTGAAAACTACAAGACACTCATAAGAGAAATTAAAGAAGATACCAATAAATGGAAACACATCCCAAGCTCATGCGTAGGAAGAATTAATATTGTCCAAATGGACATCCTGCCTAAACCAATCTACAGATTCAATACAATTCCTATCAAAATACCAACAGTATTCTTCAATGAACTAGAGCAAATCATTCTAAAATTCATATGGAACCACAAAAGACCCCGAATAGCCAAAGCAATCCTGAGAAGGAAGAATAAAGCTGGGGGGATTACACTCTCCAGCCTCAAACTCTACTACAAAGCCACAGTAATCAAGACAGTTTGGTACTGGCACAAGAACAGACCCATAATCCAGTGGAACAGAATAAAGAGCTCTGATATAAACCAAACCATATATGGTCAATTAATATATGATAAAGGAGCTAGGGACATACAATGGGGAAATGACAGCCTCTTCAACAACTGGTGTTGGCAAAACCGGACAGCTACATGCAAGAGAATGAAACTGGATTACTGTTTAACCCCATACAGAAGAGTAAACTCGAAATGGATCAAACACCTGAATATTAGTCATGAAACCACAAAACTCTTAGAAGAAAACATAGGCAAAAATTTCCTGAATATAAACATGAGCAACTACATCCTGAATGCATCTCCTCAAGCAAGGGAAAGAAAAGCAAAAATGAACACATGGGACTACATCAAATTAAAAAGCTTCTGTATAGCAAAGGACACCATCAACAAAACAAAAAAGCATCCTACAGTATGGGAGAATATATTTGTAAATGACGTATCAGACAAGGGGTTAACATCCAAAATATATAAAGAACACACACGCCTCAACACCCAAAAAGCAAATAACCTGATTAAAAAATGGGCGGGGGATACGACGAGACAATTCTCCAAGGAAGAAATTCAGATGGCCAACAGGCAAATGAAAAGATGCTCCACATCACCAATCATCAGGGAAATGCAAATTAAAACCACAATGAGATATCACCTCACACCAGTGAGGATGGCCAGCATCGAAAAGAGTAAGAACAACAAATGCTGGCAAGGATGTGGAGAAAGTGGAACACTCCTACACTGCTGGTAGGAATTCAGTTCAACCATTGTGGAAAGCAATATGGAGGTTCATCAAAAAACTAAAAATAGAATACCATTTGACCCATGAATCCCACTCCTTGGAATTTACCCAAAGAATACAACTTCTCAGATTCAAAAAGACATATGCACCCCTATGTTTATCGCAGCACTATTTACAATAGCCAAGATATGGAAGCCACCTAAGTGTCCATCAGCAGATGAATGGATAAAGAAGAGGTGGTACATGTACACAATGGAATAGTATTCAGCCATAAGAAAGAAACAAATCCTACCATTTGCAACAATATGGATGGATCTAGAGGGTATTATGCTCAGTGAAATAAGCCAGGTGGAGAAAGACAAGTGCCAAATGATTTCCCTCATTTGTGGAGTATAACAACGAAGCAAAACTGAAGGAACAGAACAGCAGCAGACTCACAGAACCCAAGAAGGAACTAGTGGTTACCAAAGGGGAGGGGTGTGGGAGGGCGTGTGGGGAGGGAGGGAGAAGGGGATTGAGGGGTATTATGTTTAGTACACATGGTGTGGGGGGTCACAAGGAAGACAGTGTAGCACAGAGAAGGCAAATAGTGAATCTGTTGCATCTTACTACACTGATGGACAGTGACTGCAATGGGGTATGGGTGGGGACTTGATAATATGGGTAAATGTAGTAATCACATTGTTTTTTCATGTGAAACCTTCATAAGAGTGTATATCAATAATACATTCATAAAAAATACCATTTACATTAGCACCCACCAAAATTAAATTTTTAGGTATAAATCTGGAAGACATGTACAAGATTTACAGGCAGAAAGGTACAAAACTCTCTGAAAGAAATCAAAGATCTAAATAAACAGATATTTCAAAATGTCATTTCTACCCAATTTAATCTGTATATTAAGATATTAGCTCTTCCCAACTTAATCTACAGAGAAAAATCAATAAAATAAAAGGTTAGTTATTTGTAAAAATCTTCCCAAAGAAAAAAACCCAGGCTCAGATGGTAATGAATGCATGGTTAGTTCAACATCAGTCAATTAATATAATACATCATATTAATAGAACTAAGGACAAAAAACATGTATTTCAATAGATACATTAAAAGTATTTGACAAAATTCAACATTCATTTATGATTTTTAGAATTCTATAAATTCATACCATACATAACGGGAACAAAGCAAGCATGACCAGTCATGTCACTTATATTCAACAATGCACTGGGGTTCTAGCCAGTACAATAAAGAAAAGGGGGCAGGGTGGAAGAGAAGATAGGGAGACAGGGTGAGAGAAGAGGAATATAAAGGTTTTGAAGTTTCTAAAGGGGTGGGGGGACTGGGTAATATACCAAGAATATAGGACTCATCTCAATAGCCGCAGAGGCTGTTGGAAGACAGTTGAAGGCATGTCTCAAAAATTCAGAGGAAACAACTTTTCAACTTAAAATTCTTTACCCAACCATAAATTAAGTGTGAAAGTAGGATTTTAAAATATTCAAACACATACCTATTCAGGAAGCTACTGGAGAATGTGTTCCAGCAAAATGGAGTAAAACAAGAAAAAGAAAAACTCAGAATCTGGAAAAAGGGGAACCCCCCTCCCCAAGAGGGAGACAAAGAGGACTACCAGGATAATAATGAAAGGCAGTCCCAGAAGACCACTCTGAAGGAGGCCTAGAGTGCAACCAGTCCAGACTGGAGAAAGGTAGTGCCTTTCAGGAGGAAACTAACTGGAAAGAAAATAAAATTGATAGGTTATCTGGCATAGTAAAGCATTTGTAGAAAACTACTAATGGACACATGGCATAGAGAATCAAGTGGGAAAAAAATAGACATGCAGCAAATTATATGAGAAAATAGACAAATATTTATACAGGAAAAACAAAAAGTTATACAATTAAGGAAAGGTACAAGTGCAATACTTGGTTCAAAAGTAAGATCTATTTACTCAGTCACAATAAGGTATATATGGAGTAATTATTTAGCTAGAAACTGTTATGTAACTATATTGGAAGAATGAGAACAGGGAATAAGAGCTAAACTTTCATCTAAAATATGAAGTCCATACATGATGTCTAAAATTAAAAAAAAAGAAATAGTAATGCACATATATGTACATATACATGTCCATACAAATTATATATAATTTAAAAATATGGCAATGTCAAAAAGAACAGCCAAAAGACTTGAAAATAGCTCCTTCTGGGAAATGAGACTGGGAAAATAGAGAAATGAAGCTGGGTACTGTTCTTTCAAGATACACTTTCCGTGTTATCAGATTTGTTTTTAAATGTGAACACATTTTACTTTAATAAAAATTGTACTTAATTTAAAAGCACACAACACAAAAACAGATAGCAATAATATGGCTTTAATTGAAGTACCTAGAAAACAGAACCAGAAGATCCACTCTACTTGATAGGGGTACCAGAAGAAACAAACATAAAAAAGTCATGATTATAAACTCAGGGGAGCTGAGAGCTTTATAAAGAGGAGAGTGAAGAGGTACCAAGCTGCCACACCCTGGGAGATACTGAGAGAGACCAAAGGTATTTCTGTACAGAGTTCCAAGACCAGTTCTAGGCCATCATGGTGCACGTGTGACACGCTGGCAGGGAGGTGTCATGAAGGGTCAAAAGGATGGCAAGAGATATGGGAGAACTGAGGCATTTACGCTGGAACCTACAGGACAGGGAAAGCTGTGGCAGAGAGAGTTAGGGGAGAAACATTTGCAAGAATAAAGAAGGCCAACAATTTAGGGTTAATATTAAGTACTCAGAATGGTGATAACTTTAGAAGATGAAGATGAGCCACATCCTGGAGACCACTGAGGTGGCAGGATGAGAAACAGAGTCATACATAAAACTGGTCTGTTCTCATCCTGCACAGCCTCTCAGCAGCATTCTGTGACTGCCTACTTTTCTCCTTGAAACACTTCCCTTATTTCATTTCTTTGGCATTACAATTTCCTCATATTTTTCATCCTTCACTAATTGCCTCTCCTCTATTGGACCTCAATGATGGAGTGTGACAGGCTCAATCCTCTTAAGTAATCTCATTCATTTCCATGACTTTAAGTTGCATCTATATGCCAATAATACCAACATTTGTCACTTCAGCCTAAGTATCTCCAATTCCCCACACCTCCTGATGCCCATCTCCTCCATACTCCCTACACTCCGTCTTACCCACCTGACCCGCACAGACGTCATGCTATTTCCACATGTCAAGCTAATTCTTGTCTCAGGACTTTGACACTTGCTCTTTCTACTGGAGGGACTCCTCTTCACTCTACTCTGAATTCTTCTCATTTAGGCCTCAATCCAACTGTCACCTCCTCAGAGAGGCCTTCTCTTAGTACCTGTATCTAAATAGTCCTCATTCCTTCTTCTATCATTCTCCAACACATTACCTTGTCTTATTGTCAGTATTCACTATCTGAAATAATCTAGTCTAATTAGTTGCTCAACTATTATTGTGTAACTCCCACTACTCCCCTTAGCATCTCTATAAATAAGGTCTGTGACAGCAAGGATGTCACCTATCTTGTTCACCACTATATTGCTAGTGCCCTGTACATGCTCAAGAAACAGTAGATGAATGAAAAAGTTAGCTGAAAAGAGGAAAAGGAGCAATATGAAGAAAACCACTTACAAATCAAAGAGCACTGTGCCAATAAACCAAGAATAGCCTGTGACTAGGATTACTAAGTTTCCCTCAAGATCTAATTCATTATTGAAGTAGGTTATGCACTAACTAAAAATGACATTGTTCAGTGACTCCACTATAGCTTAGCATGTTAACTTCTGGATAGTACACAATTCACATGCAGGAAGAAACTTCCCTTATGGAAAGGGATAAAGGACATATGGAGTACCCTGTTTCTCCTTTATCTTTAATCATAGTTTTCTGATGGAAACCCAAGTCATCTTTATTTTTGCACCCAACCAGGTTAGAAAGGGCAAAGCTCATTTTCTGTAAGAAGAGGGTTTTATTAACTTCCTAGCTGTTAATTGGCACACTAAAAGGTAACTTCTTGTCATTACTGCTTTAGCAAATGCTTGCCACCACTCAGGAAATGTTTCCCCTCTCCTTGCTGTTTCTACTTCCTTCTTAATTGCAATACTGTGCCAGTTTCCTGTGTCTGATTAATGCACTGGATAAGGCACTCTCTCAGGTATACGAGTTTACAGCGATTCTGAATGACGATTCTAGATCGCTGAGAGTTTCATTTCCCAGCAGAACTGAATCACAGCATCCCTGTCCTTCCTGAACATGGCCAATCATTTTATACCATTTATCTTTCACTTCACTACTGGGGGGACTACATCTTTGCTTAGGATGGTTCCAGTTTACAACTGTTACCCCAGCATAATTGGTAACAGCACTCCCTCTACTCAAGTGCCCAGTTTGGATCACTATACCAGTTAGGGTATATGATCACCCTAAGTAAGAAAAATTGTGTCCATTAAAAATATTGTCTGTAGTCACACAACTGAA
Organism: Smutsia gigantea; assembly: GCA_032199065.1. Lineage (NCBI taxonomy): Eukaryota > Metazoa > Chordata > Mammalia > Pholidota > Manidae > Smutsia > Smutsia gigantea. The sequence goes on from JAVSCE010008608.1 coordinate 38,358, forward strand.
CACTGATCATGAAATAGTCTGAAATGAAAATCAACCGACAATAAAATTCCTACTACTAGATATCAAGAACTAAAAGTACCCAAACACTAAATAAAAGAAATACAATGTGAATACTGAAGACTGATAAAAGTAGATTTTGATACCATGTCCTAAACATTATCTATCATGTATGTAGGGACAAAAAGTCATGTCTACTATGCTAGGACCTAAGCCCTAAAAGACAAGCTTTTGAATGAAAATGCAGAAGAACTTAGACCAGAATCTTGCTAGGAACCAGAGAATAGAACGGTGTAAAAAGTGGCAATAGAATGACGAATGTCAGTATTGGTGGAGTGGGGTCCAGGGTGTGTCCCTCCCCAGTAAACACTGAAATGATTTAAGTAAAAAAAGCAGGATGTCTTTATACATACAGAACAATACTTGCATAGTACTATTACATATAGCATAATGCTATTTGTGTAAATGTTTTAACACACAAAATTATACATATATAGGTACACATATTAATTTATTGATATTTATACACATAATCAATGTACAAAAATAAACTCAAAAAGTACACAAACATGATATGGGGTGACTCAGTGAAGGGAGGGGGGCAGAGGTGAAAAATGGGCAGGAGATTACAGGTAGATCTGCCATGCTTTATTAAATATGAAAAGATAAGTAAATAGAAAATGTAGGAGAGCTACTTCTTTATTATTCTGTATACTTTCTCTGTATTTTTCTGTATGCTTTTAAATTTTTAAAAATGGGGTAGAGTGGGGGTGGGGACATAGTATCTGTCCTTAAGAAGCTCACTGTCTAGACTCAATCTTGATTTAATTCATCTTTGCTGGCTGCTAGCAACCACTTTTTTTTTATAAGCATGCTCACAAAGTGTCTGTCCCCAAATGTCAAACTCTTTAATGTGCAGTATTCATCTTTTGGTCCTTAAAAAAACAAAAACAAAAACCCCGTTTTGCCTACATGTGCCTTCTAGCACTTCTCCTAGTCTTTAAAAGTCCTCCATGTAACAGTATAAGAGGCAAAAACAAAAACATAAACTAAAAAAAAAGTCACAAGAAAGCTACAGTGACTTTCCAAATTCAAAGAGCAAGCTACAAGAAAACCAAGGTCTCTAGACCCTTATTTCTCTCCAGTGATAATACTGCCATCTTCAAGACAAGAAAACCATCACCAGCATTTTCAGAGTTTAGTAACTCACCCTTTCACTTCTGAAAAGGGATCATTACCTACTACTCCAGAGTAAGGCTGGTCATTTGTAATCTCTGGAGTTCTTTCTGGATCTGCTCTATGACTTAATCTAAATATTTAAACACCTGTTAAAAGTAAAACATTCCATACATATCATGAGATATGCCTGGCATTCAAAATGACTCACTTACAAAAAATGGTTTCAGAGTGACCAAAGTCCCACACTGCAAACCTACCTTTTCTAACTACCTGGAAGTTTTTTGCCAGCTGCCTTAGGTTTACTTTAATCAACCCTGTTACAGACAAAAATATTTATCAAGCCTATGACATCCTCCTCTGACAGTAATTTATGCAATGTCAAGGTTATTTCAGTGATAACAATTGACAACGGTCTGCTTTTTAGGTCCATAATAAAAGGGAAACACACTAAACTTGACACAGTCATTGATAATGTGTTTTAACTAAAAGCCACTAAATTTATAAGCGTCCTCCTCTGCATCAAAGCAATAAACCTAAACTCCTTAAGTTTAATATTTTGTGTAATAATTTCTAGGGAAAAAATGGTTATATCTGTCCTAAACTATGGCATATATTTTGCTGGGAAGACAGTTTAATGGTTGTACTCAGTAACAAAACAAAAATCCATCATTGCTCACGTTAATGCACACTTCTTCGAGTGATACCAGCAACCACTGATAAAGACACTTTAATTTAAAGGGAACTTTGCTAGAGTGCAAAACAGACTATTTGCATGACTTAAGTATCCTTTAACTAACAGCAGGATGAACTGACCTTTTCTCTAAAAACAATCAGGTTAAACTAGATTTTTGCTAAATTTCTTAAAAATTGAAACTTCATACATTAAAAAAAAATTGAAACATAAAAAAATAGGGCTTGAATATCATTAAATATTATCAAAGAAAACAGTTTTAGGAAAAGCACATGAAAAAGTCACACTAGGTGACAAACAAAATGAGGCTTCCAGAAGCTCTATGCTATGGAGACAAGAGGTCACTTAGGTCACATCACTCCTGTGCAGGAGGCAGTGGGCAGTCTGTACGAACTGCTTCTGTTAGTGTAAGTCATGACATCAGACACACCTGGCTCAGATCCTGTATTCTATTATTCTCCAGTCATTGAATAGAGTAGGATTAAGTAGTTTATTAATTGCCTGAGCATCTTCATGCCACACAGGGATTTAACACTCACGTACTTCCCTAGGGCTGTTGTGAAGATGAAATGAGACCACAGATGCAGAGACAGTCAACAAAAGGTATTCTTTATCATTCCCAAGTACCATCCTCTGCTTATTTTCAGTTTTGACAATACAGGCTTATTTCTCCTGAAATGGCAGCAGTACATAGCATTAACAGAGGTCTAATCAGTCTTACTATTTCTCTGCAAAAGTGCTTATAAACAAAATATGACTGTACCACCGAATGAAAGTAAAAAGAGGTTAAATAGGAATGGATATAAGATTTAGGGGAACGTTGGAGAGTTACAAAAGAGACAACCTGAGATAAATGCAAAGTATGAGAGGGGGGTGGGGGGGAAAGAAACTTTGTATCACAAGTCTTGAAGGCCTGGATTTTAAGTGCAATCTCCACTGACTTAATGAAATAACAATATGGTACCAGGGAAAAATCTATCACAGCAGCAAGCTACTACACATATCCAGTTTAGGAATATTATATTTCCTGAAACATTTACCTCCTTGTTCCATAACTCACACATAGGATCTGTGAAGAAATTAAAAAACAATGTTTTTGGTACTTTGAAATAACAATCAAGGTAGTTTCTCTACAAAGAAGCTTACCAGGACTAACAAGAGGTAAATTCAAGTAACAACTGGCTATTTGCCACTGTGTGAAGAAAGAGATAAGCTAGTAGGCAAACTCTTTTCCTATCTCGCACCACTTTTCACATTTTCCTTTTTAAGTAACAAATCTCAGGCTGCCCAGTTTCTCTACAAAACTCCAATCCCATTGTAACGTCTCTTTAAAGAGTGGGAGTTCATCAACATAGAAAAATGTCTTAGTGATCAATGAAATGTCATACAGAAAGAAAAGTATTGTATGGCAACATGATCAGTTAAACAGGAAAAAAAAAAACAACCAATGACCTTTCCTAAGAACAGCAGCAACCCTTCTGTCCATCACTAAGCCTCATGGGCACCCAAATTTTATTCTCTAACTCCTACCAAAAGGAACTAGGACTCCTAAGGCATAGTTAATTCCATAGCTTCTGATAAGAAAAAAAAAACCCAGGATGTGTCTGGAAGCATGGGGATAGGATTTCAAAGGTGTCAGGAAGAGCCCTAAAGGGATAGAGAAAACGACTAGAAGGGCCTCCAGTAGACAAATTGTGACAACGTGGACATTTGAAGGAAAACAATTATATTTAGTGAATATAAAAATATTGTAAGTATACCGAAAAAGAGAAAAACAAAATATTTTTTAAAAGTTTGAAATGCAAGAGAAGGTAAAAAATTGAGTATGTTCAATTTTTGTCAATTTAAATAAGTAGAAGACTGTCAATATACTTGAGTATTTGTTTTCTCTAATAAGGATGCCTGCTTATAAAGTATAGATATAAATTTGTATCTATCTGTGTATACCAAGAAGTGGGGAGAAAGGAGAGATTCTGTGCAAGTCCAAGAGTTTCAGAACAAAGAAATGTAATAAGAACAGGAGAAAAAAATGATCAGAACAATGGTCACATAAAGAAACTGGATAAAAATAGAATATTCAATAATCTGTCCTAAAATGATCAATCTCCTAGACTAGATCCCCTCTCTCAACAGAAGAAAACTCTAGGTAGCCTTCTAATCAGGAGAGTCTAATAAAGCATGCTTAAGTTTGCAATTGTCTTTACCAGGGTCAATGTAGTGATGAGAGAACAATTAAGAATCCTATTCCAAGGGGAAATACCAGCATAGAAAAAACTAAAATCTATATAAACAGCATGAGTTTAAAGGCCCTTATGAGACTAACAAGTTTAACTGCAAAAAAAGGACCCAACTAGATAACAAGCAGCCCAGATTTAAATCATCTTGGGAGAGGCAACCAGTCCCCTACCCCCATTCAAGAGTCTCTCAGTCCAACAACCCTTAGTGTCAGCAGACATTCACTTTTCTTTTCCGGCCTGGTGAGATTTCTAAAACCTCAGAAAGGAATAAAACTAAGAATTAACATAACCTTAGGCAAGTTCAGAAATAAAGACATGAATGAAGCCCATGGTATTGATAGTTCAGAAACCAAAGTTTAAATATAAACATGGTAGTTAAGTTTTGCAATATTTGTACTTGTCTACTAATTGAAGTATTTGAAATTCAAAAGAATCAGTTGTACTTTTAAGCAAAATTATGAGAAAAAAGCTATGTAGGTGCACAGTCTAACAAAATAGGCTATTTTATTAGAAGTAAAATTTAGGATAAAGTAGTAAGACAATGATACTCTTCATCATAAACTCCTCCCTAGCCCTTCAGGATCTCTCACCACCTTTAGTGGCATCACATCTGCCCTATCATACCTGCTTCTGATCTCACAGGAGCTTCCAGTCCCCAGACCCCTCTTATTCCCCCAATCTCTTCCTTCTTCCCTCCCAACCTATATGCATCTGGACCACTGGTCCATCAGTTCAAACACTCTCGCCCATCAGGTCAAATGCTACCACCATTCAAGTCTTCTGTCACCTGCACACACCATGATTCAATCCAGCATCACCTTCTCCATTACTGCAGGGAATTCTTTTATCCTCCTATCAAATTCCTATTTATCTTTCAGACCAACTCAATGTCACTTCTTGTAAGAAGCTTTTCCAGAATCCCTTATTAGAATGAACTATTTTTACCTCAATGCTATCACAGCACTGTGCCCACAACACTACGAAAGCATAGATACACATATTCTCATTACTAGTCTTGCCCCTGAAAGTTTCCCCCTGCAAAGGGCAGGTTTTGAATCTTAATCATCCTTGCCTTCCCATCATTTAGTACAAGATGGGAAACACAGCATTCAGTAAATGCTGTGAAAAAGCAAGTTGGAAAGCTAAATGCAAACTGCAATGCAGGAATGAAGTCCAAGACCTAGTCCCTCCAGAGAAGAATCATAAAAATAAGAATTTTTAAATCCTTTTTAAAAAGATGTTGCTGATCCAGCAAATTCTGGATAAAATGATCAAAGAATTATGCACCAACACACACCAACATGCTAATTGTTCTTCCTCCGAAGTCTGTTCCACAGGTGCCCACCTTGTGACAATTCACAGGGCTGTACACTTACAACTGTGCGCTTTTTATAAGCATGCTATACTTCAATTAAAACATTTACTTGAATAAAATAAATTATTCTGAAGACAATGAATATTAAAATCTGTTGAAATGAAGATGAATACACAGGCCAACACCCTGTCCCCTGGGTCAGAAAATCATATATCATCTCAGCTGTGGAGAAAATAAAAATCCTGGCATGTGACTATTTACTACTTTTCAAACTGGAAAAATAAACTTTAAAAAGTGATACTGATTGCAATTTGTTTTAAGTTACTATCTAGCTTCCTGTTGAAAGGTATAGAATAGAGATTCTAAAAAACCGTCCTACCTTTTACCGTTAGATTTTGAAAACTAAATATTAGTAGGTAAACAAACTACATTTTAGCAAAAAAGAGATAGCCTCTACTTCTCCTGAATAAGTTATTAAGTCCAAATGTTAGTTAATCAACTCTATTTCTAGACTTTCATGTTTACAACAGAGGTGGCAGCTATAATTTTCTCCCCCAAAATTAAGTTGTTGATTTCCTATGGTTTGGATAAGAAATTAAAGCTAAAATTAAACTGAAAAAAAAAGACCAACGCTGTAAACTAGATTTCCAATATTCAAGACCCAGAACAACGTCTAGAAGAAAATATGCACCAAAAGAAAGAATACTGAAAGAATGGGTATATGCCTAAAAACCTAAATGCCCCCAAAGAGGACAGTAGTTAAATTATGGTCCATCCACACAGTGGAGTATTACGAAGTTGTAAAAAAAAAAGAATGAGAAAAACCTCTATGAACTAATATGGAAGGATTAACAGGATACATTGCTAAGTGAAAAAGCAATGTGTAAAAAATTATCTATAGTATGCTACCCCTCACTTAAGAAAGAAAAGGATATAAGGAAATGTTCATGTGTGTGCTCAATTTGTGCAACAAGAAACATAGGAAGGATAAAACAGAAAATAAGGAGAATACCTACAAGGGAAAGATGGGAACTGGGTAGAAAGAAGGGTGGAATGGAAATGGGGTAGGAGAAGGAAGGAGGAACCTTTCTTTCAGGATACCTTTTTATACAGCTGAGTCTCAGAACCAAGATAATGTTCACATATCCAAAATGTAAATGATTACAATTCAACTGGACATGGGTATAAGCAGTAATGAATGGACCTATTTTATGATAAATGAACATCATAACCACACTGAAGAGGAAGAGACTAAGACAAGAAATAAGCTAAGTAATTTTGGAAAATGGCATTCGACTATGTAAGACTAAATACAGAAAGAACTGTGCACAAATACTGTAGCCTAATAATTAATTTACTTTTCACTTAGGAACAGGTGAGCAATTCTGAAACTACTGTATGTATATACTGAGCAAATAAGCAACTATTCTGGGATACTAACAGTCAGGGACAGGGCATTATAAATAAAGAAAAGGGGAGACTATAGTATTGGATGAAAATTAAAGGGATCAGTATGAACTGCTGGTGTGTTTTTTTTTTAATATATAGATGGATATAGGAATACAGGTGTGTATGTATACTCACATATACTTCCTTGTACTGTCCACTGAGAGGGACAAGAAATGGTGGGAGAATTGCAGAACTAATGAAGATATAACCCTGTAATGTAGGCATCAGCAGCTAATCTGCAAGAGAGAACTGGGGAAAGAAAAAATTTCTTCAAAGGTATGCAATTCGATTAGATTAGTTTGTAGCAGAATTTATGCTCCACTGCATAAACAACAGAACAATCAGCCAGCAATTAGTATAGTGCTCAATGAATCAAAGAGTGGAAGAGAACCTTACAAGTAACAAAGGTCATCCCAGGATGATTGTGGGCACCCCCAAAACTGTGCCTTCCTGCGGAGCAACAAGATAGACTTAGACTTGAGGGAGTGAGGAGGAAGGCAGAGGTCACTAAAATAATCCACCTAGTCACTAAACAAACAAGCACATAATAACAAGACCCCAACCTTTCACCGAGGGCATGTGTGTGGAAGTACCCAGTGTTGCTAAAATACATCATCTAAAATGCCTAGTTTCTAACAAAAAATTGAGATATGACAAATCATAGGAAAGTATAACCCATGCACCAGAAAAAAGTAAGGTATCACTTAAGAAACTGCCCATGATTGTAAGTAGATGTAAGACTTGACAGATAAATATTTCAAAGCAATCGTTTTAAGTATGCTCAGAGAGCTAAAGAAAAACTTCACTAAAAAAGTAAAGGAAGGTATGACAATGTTGCATCAAATAAAGAATAGCAATAAAGAGAGAGAAATTTTAAGAAAGAACCAAATGGAAATTCTGGAGTTGAAAAGTACACTAAGAGAAATTTAAGAATTTCACTTCAGGCATTTGACACTAGATTTGACCTGGCAAAAGAAAGAATCAGCAAACATGAAAACCATTCAAGAGAGATTATGTAAGCTGAAAAAAAAAGAGAAAAAATAACTTGAAGAAAAATGAAGAGGCTCACAGAGAAATTTGGGATACCTTTAAGCATAATGTCATATACATAATGGGAGTACCAGAAGGAGAGAGGAGAAAGGTGAAAAAAATATACTCAAAGAAATAATGACTAAATACTTCCCAAAGTTACTGAGAAACAATAACCTACGCATCTGGGAAGCAACACCCACAGACAGACATATCATGGCAAAAATGATAAAACTCAAACACAAGAAAATCTTGAAAGCAACATGAGGAAAATGATGCATCACTTCACAAGGGAAGCCCAACAGACTAACAGCTGATTTCTCAGCTGAGATAATGGAGGCCAGAAGGCAGTGGGATAACACAAACTGCTCAAAACAAAACAAAACAAAAACCCACCAAAAACCCTCTCAACCAGAAATTCTACAACCAGCAGAGCTATTTAAGGTAAAATTCACACATTCCAAGATAAAAATTGGGATAATTCATTGTTAGCAACCTGTCTTATAAGAAATACTAAAGGAAGTTCATCAGGCTGAAAGTGATCCCAGACAGCAAATCAAATCTGCACAAAGAATACCTGCAGCTTTCTAATCATAATAGATACTATTATTGCACATTTTTCAGCTTTCCCTCAATTCATTTAAAAAGAAAATGTATAAAGTGATATGTATATAACATACTGTTGAATCTATAACACATATATTTGCCAATAACAACACAAAGGAGGTAGATGGGAATAAAGCTGTAATGTGCTAAGGAAATAACAGGTGGTAAAATTATGATTATAATAATGTATTGTTGGGTTTTTTATGTTAACAGATGTAATGTGTATAACAATACCACGCACAAAAACAGGAGAAAGGGAACAGAGCTACACAGACGTAGCATGTCTATATATTACTGGAACTAAGCTAGTGTAAATCTGAGGCTGATTCTGATACACTGAGATGTATATGGCAAACCCTAGAACAACCTCTAAAATAGGCTTTAAAGATAATGGAAAAAGTCATTAATGAAATTAAAACGCTACATTAGAAAATATTCAATGTTTAAAAACAAAGGTGAAGGAGGAGAAGAACAAAAAAGACATGAGATATATGAAAAACAGAAAGCTGGCAACTGCAAACCAAACTATCAGTAAGATTAAATGTGGACTGATAAATGGTCCTGTCAAAAGGCAGACACTGTCACACTGGATTAAAAAAAATAGTATGATCCAACAATATGTAAATTTAAAGATACAAATAGATTGAAGAAAAAGAATGGAGTAACACATACCGCTCAAGCAGAAACCACAGAAAAACTAGAGTGTCTGTACTAACATCAAATAAAATAGACTTTAACAGAACATCAAAGCACATAAAGCAAAAACTGACAGAAATGAAGGGGAAAATAGACTATTCCACAATAGTTGGAGACTCCATGCCTGTAAGCAAGAGCAACAATCATCTTGCCAAATCTGCCAACTGATGGATCACCTTCACTCTCCCTTTCCTTTGGTACACACTATTCCTTAGATAATCTCCAGCTTGGAACAATTAACATTGTTCCCTGGGGCAGGACTCCTTGCTCTGAATTCCAGAAATAATACTCAGACACCCAGCCCCTGTTCCACTGCACACACGTGGCCACCCTGCACACAGACTCTTTCTCCTTGCCTTCCCCTGCATGTAGACCCTTTCTCCTTACCTCTCTAAAATTAGCTTCCCTATATCCAAAGTGGGTGGGAAATCCACATATCCTGCAGTCACCCAGGGCAAGCTTCTCTAGGTAAGATCCCCTCAATAAACCTCTATAGAATTCAAACTGGATTCATCAACTTCTCTATTTGGTCTCATAGCCCCTTCAGCCTTCAGGGGTCAGTTTGTTTATACCTCTCCCACGTAGAACACTTCAATACCCACTTTCAATAATAATAGAACTAGATAGAAGATCACCAAGAAAATAGTACACTTGAATAGCACTATAAACCGCTGGACCTGAGAGGTACCTATAAACACTCTACCCAACAACATAATATACATTCTTCTCAAGAGCACATGGAACATTGTACAGGACAGACATATGTTAGGCCAAAAGACAAATCTATATAAAAGGACAGAAATGATACAAAGTATGTCTCCTGACCACAATGGAATGGCATTAGGAATCAATAACCGGGGAAACTCACAAATATGTGGAAATTAAACAACACTGTTCAAATAACCAGTTAGTCAAAAAAATTAAAAAGAAATCAGAAAACACTTTGAAATGAATGAAAATCAAGATAGAACATAACCAAAACTTACAGGATGCAGGTAAAGCAGTGCTTTTCTAGAAAGAAATTTATAGCTATAAATGCATACATTATAAAAGAAGGAAGACTTCAAATCAATAATCTTACTTTCCATGTTAAGACACTAGAAAGAGGAGAGCAAATTAAGCCTAAAACAAGCAGAAGGGAAGATGATCAAGTTTAAGGCAGAAAATTATGAACAGGGAATAGAAAAATAGAAAAAAATCAAGAAACCAAAAGCTGGTTCTTTGAAAGATCAATAAAACTAACAAACTTTTGCTAAGTTAACCAAGAAAAAAAGACCCAAACTACTAGAATCAGAAGTGAAAGGGGGACATTACTACCGATCTTACAAAAAGGTTTATAAATGAAGATTGTGAACAACTGTACCCCAATAAATTAGATAACTTAGATGAAATCAGCAAATTCTTAGAACAATACACACTACAGAAATTTACTTGAGAAGAAATATACAATCTTCTGAAAAGACCTACAACAAGAGATTGAATCAGTCATCAAAAACTACCTACAAAAAAAAGCTCAGGCAGGCCCCAATGATTTCACTGCTGATTCTATCACCCATTCAAAGAATACCAATTCTCCACAGACTCTTCCAAAATACAGAAGAGGGTGAAACACTTCCCAAATCATTCTATGAAGCTAGTATTACCCTGATACCAAAATCTGACAAATACATTACTAGAAAACTACAGACCAATATTGCTTAAGAATATGGATACAAAATCCCCAACAAATACTAGCAAAACAAATACAGAAATATATAAAAAGAATTATACACCATGACCAAGTGTTATTTATCCTAAGGACGCAAGGTTGGTTGAACCTCTAAAAATCAATTCGTGTCTTATCAATAGAATACAAAACAAAAATCACTCAATAGATAGAGGAAAAGCATTTGACAAAATTCAATACTCTTTCATGATAAAAACTCAGCAAACTAGAAAAAATAGAGACAACTTCCATAACCTAAATGGCATCTACTTAAAAACCACACCTAACATCTACTAAAGGTGAGACACTGGCTGCTTTCCCCTAAGATCAGGACCAAGACAATGATGTCAACTCTCACTTCTATTCAACAATAAAGTGGAGGTTCTTGCCAGGGAAATTAACAAGCAAAAGAAATAAAAGGAATACAGATTGGAAAGGAAGAAACAAATTATTTCTATTCATATTTGGCATGATCTTGTATATAGAAAATCCTAAGGCATCCACTAAGACCTATTAAAACTAATAAGTTCAGCAAGGTTGCAGGATACAAGATCAATCAATTGTATTTCTTTACACTTGCAATGAAATATTGACAAGTGAAATTAAGAAAACTTCATTCAAAATACCATCAGAAAATATGAAATACAACAAAAGAATCATACAATTTACACTATGTAAACATATAAAAATTGTTGAAAGAAATTAAATATCTAAATAAATGGAAAAAATCCCATGTTCACAGATTGAAAGACCTAACATTGTAAAAATGGCAATACTACCTGATCTTTCCAATTTCAAAACTTATTACAAAGCAACAATAATCAAGACAGTGTGGTACTAGCACAAGGAAGTTCAATGGAATAGAACTGGGAGTCCAAAAATAAATCCATATATCTTTGTTCAATTGACTTTTGAACAAGACTGCCAAGGCCATTCAGCGGGAAAATAATGGTTTTTTCAACAAATGGTGCAGGACAACTGTGTAACCACACGCAAAAGAAGGAAGGTGGACCTTTACTTTACAACACTAGAAAAATTAACTTAAAATGGATCAAGACCTAAATGTAAGCAAAAAACTATGAAACTCTTAGAAGAAAAACATAGGAAAATCTTTGTTATCTTGGATTTTGCAATGGATTCTTAGATATGACACCAAAAGCACAAGCAACAGCAACAAAGACTAGACTTCATCAAAATTAAAAATTGTGCTTCCCAGGACACTATCAAGAATGTGAAAGATAACCTGCAGAATGGTAAAATACTTGCAAATCATATATCCAATAAGCAACTTGTATCTAGAATGTATAACACAAAGAACTCCTACAACTTATTAAAAAGACAACCCATTTTAAAAAACAGGCTAAGGATTTGAAGACATATTTCCAAAGAAGTCACACAAATGGCTAATAATACGTAAAAAGAGGATAGACATCATTAGCCATGAGGGAAATACAAATCAAAAATACAATGAAATACAACTTCACTACCACTAGGAAGAGTAATATCAAAAGGCCAGATACACGCTCTCAAGAATGTGAACCCTCATGCCCTGGAGGGAAATGGTTGCCTTCCATGCTTGGAAAAGTATGGCAACTTGTCAAATGATTAAATGTAAAGTTACCATATGATCCAGCAATTCCACTAAGTAAATACTTGAGAAACGAAAACATATATCCACACAGAAACATGCACATGAACATCGTATGTCCCTACGATTGCTTGTTCAATCTTGTTTCCGGATTGTACAAAGTAGGAGCTCATTAGGAAACCCCTACTTAAAAATGAGACATGTAATTACTCTTGTCCCACTCTCACAACACCTGCTTACAACTTTCCCAACCTATCCATTCCATAAAATTGGAAGTCTGCTTCATTTTTATATGGGAATCCTGTATATCTTGCTGAAACTTACACCCTAGCCTGAAGCCCAGCTTCCCCATATGGGTTCCTGATATCCTCCTCAATTTATGCCAATCCCACAGAAGTTTATGTATTCTTCCAAGGGGTAAAAGAAGATACATGACAAATATGACAGGAATTGCACTGTGATTACCAGCTAAATCCTGAGACAGTTTATGAATTCTATATGCCAATCCCAGTAAGGGTCTCCTAATTCCAAAGCACAAATGCTCTATACCCTTTTAGAACTTCATGGCCACATAAGCAGCTCCCTCTACTTGACATGCCCACTGTCCCCTACTCTATCTGGTATTGCCTTCACATTTATTCTGCCTTTGTGAAGTGACTCAAGAATTAGTAGCCTATGTCTCTGCTCTTCTGGGCAGCAAATAGCTAAGAGCACTATTTCTAGCATCAGCCTGAGTCTAAACTTCACTCTACCACTTAACGTATGACGTTGGCAAGTTCCTCAACCATTCTGCCTTTGTTTCCTCATCTATAGCATGGGGTAATACCTCCCAGGGTTGTTGTAAAGATTAAATGAGATAACATAAAGCAAGCCCAGCACTGTATTGCTACTGTCTCAATGTACCTAATGGTGTATTTGTTTACATGCACCTTGCCCTGCCAGTCCCTGAGCATCTCAAAGATGGAAAGTTTCTTATTCTTTTTCATATTCATGGCTACAACACAGTGCTAGTAGGCACAGGATAAGTACATTAGAGGAACCAAAAAAATGAATGAAAAATAAAACTATTAGTCCAGTAACAGTGATGATTATGGAAGCCATGCTTCTTTTCCCAGACAGCATTATTTTTATTTTTTTCCTTCCATTTATTTATTTTTAGGAAGCCATGCTTTCTATATAAAAATTAGAGCACTTGGTTTATGAGTATAGAATCAACCTTTGAACAACATGGATTTGAATGAACTGCATGGGTCCACTTATATATGGATTTTTTAAACTGATATACTGAAAATTGTTTTGGAGATTTGTGACAATTTGAAAGAACATTCTCTTTTCTCAAGCTGACTTTAAGAATACAGCATATGATACATATGTCATTCAAAATATGTGTTAATTGACTATGTATCAGTAAAGCTTCTGGTCAACCGTAAGCTATTAGTAGTTAAGTTTTGGGGGAGTAGTTAAATTTTTGGATTGTACTCCCTACTTTGTAAAATCCAGAAACAAGAAAGTTGTATGAAGATTTCCAACTGCACAGGGGGTCAGTATTCCTAACCCCCATGTTGTTCAAGGATCATCTGTACCTGAACTGAATAACTGAAATCAGGCCTGCTCTGGAAAATTCAGTCTGTCTGACTGCCAGAATGATCTAGAAAGAATCCAATTACTTAGCAGTTAGAAGGTTACATAAACAATAGCATTAAAAAAGCAAGGAATTTTACATTATCATGACAGGGAGCCTCTGTTGATACCTAGAAGAATCTGAACAAAACTCTAAGCAGGAAAACAGAGAAGAGAAGCGTGTATGGGGGATTACAGAGCTGCTCAGAGTGGCAAACAGAGGGAACACTTTTTGTCTATGTATCTAATACTACATACTGAAAGAATCTTCATATTTTTTTAATTGATTTTTTTCTAAAGACAGCCTAATACAAAAAATTTTCTTACATTGCCTTTACATAATAAAAAGATAAGTGGAATGGAGAATCCAGATTTTTAATCCCTTAAATAAGACACAGTGAGGAGGTTGAAGTTTCTCCAATACTATAATTCTCTGAATAGGTAAGTTTCCAACAATAAAAATCCATACATTCTTCTTATGATCAATTCTCTTATTTTATAAGTAGATTTTATGACCAGTCATCTGTTTTGTTCATATCAGGGACAATAAATAGTTTAAATTAAAAATTGGAAGTTCTTTCTAAGGAAGAACTCTTTTGGCATAATTAAAAAATATCTAAAATGTATATTTGAGATTTCCAGAAGATGGTAGACTAGACAGTTTCTGCAATCACGTCCTCCTACATACACTCTGAGGCAGCAACTACACATGACACAACCCACTCTGAAAATGACTGGAAGATTGGCAGAGCAGGCCAATGACAAGAGAAGGCCACACTGAAAGGGGAGAGAGCTCAGGTCAGCATTCAAACCATCCCATCAACCCAGCCCACAAGCAAGGGGGAGCAAGGCACAGTGGGGCAAGAGTTTATAAAAAGCCCAACACCCAGCATACCCAGCCCTGCACACAGGTCCCAGTGCATGGGACCTGCACTGGGATGATCAGCCCCGATAACATCTGGCTTTGAAAATGAGTGGGACTTAACTGCAGGAGAGAAGGAAGGATGTGGGAGGCTGTCTCTGCTCTTGGAAGGCTGACATGCTATGCTGAATGGTCTGAGACCCAGCACAGAAGCAGCAGTTTGAAAAGCACTGGGTTATACACAAAGGAGATTCACTGACTAACTTTGGGACATGGACTGAAGGGGCAGGGATCTGCAGGAGCTTTTTCCAGAAGAGAAAGGACTGGTGGTCATTTTTCTTGCCCCTCCTTCAGCCAAGCTGGCCGGATGCTTCATGGGAACTAGTCTAACACTCTCCATATACCCTGCCAGCACCATGTGTCCTGCCCCAGTGGTCCCATGGACTCACCCCACCCAACATGCATACTCTGGCAGGAGCCACTCCTAAGTGACCACCGCCACACACAAGGACAGCCTCAGTCAGGACCAGCACACCTTCAAGAGCATCTCCTAGCCCAAGGAGGGGAGGAGCCAGCCCCACCAACCAGCACACCTGCAGCAGATACAGCCTGGACTCTTTGGCAACCATGGTAGGAATAAGCCCTCCCCACCAGTGTGCCCACAGTAGTCTGACTGGCCATTGCTGACAGCCAGTGTCAGGGCTATCCCTGCCCACCAACACACCTATGAGAGCTGCAGCCAAGTCTTTCAGCTAGCTGTACTGGGAGCAAGCCTTGCAAACCAGTGCACTCATAGTAATAATGCTGGTCATTGCTGACAGTCTGGTAGAAGGGTGGCCTCACCCACCAGTCTGTTCACAGCAGTCATGGCCAGCTATGACAGGAGGGTACATGCAGACCACAGAGGGGACACCCCAGGCGTGCCTGGTTCTGGTGACCAGGGTAAAATTACACTACTGGACACCAAAGGATATCTGCTACATTAGATCACTGCTTTCAAGATCAGGAGATACAGCTGACACACACACAGCTAATACACAAACAAACACACAAAGCCAGACAAAATAAGGAGGAAGAGAAATATGTTCCAAACAAAAGAACAAGGAAAAACCTAAAAAAAAAAAAACTAAACAAAGATGAATTATCTACCTGACAGAGTTCAAAGTAATGATCATAATGATAATCACCAGGCTGGAGTGAAGAGTAGATGACCTCAGTAAGAACTTAACAAAGAGACAGAAAATATAAAAAAGAACCATTCAGTGTTGAAGAACACAAAAACTGAAATGAAAAATACACTACATGGAATCAGCAGCAGATTACAGGATGCAGAAGAATGAATCAGCAATCTGGAAGACAGAGTAGTAGAAATCATCCAGCTGAACAGCAAAAGGAAAACAATTTTATAAAGGAAGATAGGCTAAGCTATGTTTGGGACAACATCAAGTATATTTGCATCACAGGAGTCCCAGAAGGAGAACAAAAGAGAAAGGGGCAAGAATTTATTTGAAGAAATAATAGCTAAAAACATCCCTAACCTGGGGAAGGAAACAGACATTTAGATCCAGGAATCACAGAGAGACCCAAACAAGATGAACCCGAGGAGGTCAACAGCAAAACACAAAATAATTAAAACAGCAAAGATTAAAGATAAAGAGAGAATATTAAAAACAGCAAGAGAAAAGCAACTAGTTAACGACAAGAGACTGCCCATAAGACTAACAGCTGATTTTTCAGCAGAAACTTTACAGGCCAGAAGGGAGTGGCATGATATATTCAAAGTACTGAAAGGAAAAAACCTACAACCAAGAATGCTCTACCCAGCCAGGTTATCATTCCAAATTAAAGTGGAGACAAGAAGTTTCCCAGACAAAAGTTAAAGTTTTCACAACTAAATGGGCCTTACAAGAAAGGTTAAAGGGACTTCTTTAAGAGGAAAAGCCCACAATTAAAATAAAATTATGAAGGAAAAAAAAATTCACTGATAAAAGCAAACATATAGTAAAGATGGTAGGTAAATCACTAACAAGCTAGTATGAGGTTTAAAAGACAACAGTAGTAAAGCCAATTATATATACAAAAATTAGTCAAGGGATACACAAAAATAAAATGTCAATTATGACACCATATACACAAAACATGCAGGGGATAATAATAAAAAAGTAGAGCTTTTGGAATGTGTTTGAACTTAAGCAACCATCAATCTAATGTCAACTGCTATATATAAGATGCTAGATACGAAACTCATGGTAACTACAAATGAAACCCTATAATAGACACACACACACAAAAAGAGAAAGGAAACCAAACATAACACTAACACTAAAGTAAATCATTAAATCACAAGGGAAGAGAGCAAGAGGAAAGAAACGAACTGCAAAAACAAACAGAAAAGAATTAACAAAATGGCAATAGTACATAGCTACCAATAATTACTTTAAATGTAAATGGCTAAATGCTCCAATCAAAAGACACAGGGTCACTGAATCAATAAAAATAATAAGACCCATCCAAATTCTGCCTATAAGAGACCCACTTCAGACCTAAAGGCTCATTCAGACTGAAAGTAAAGAGATTGAAAAAGATATTTCATGAAAATGGAAGCAAAAAAAGCCAGAGTTGCAATACTTATATCAGAAAAACTAGACTTTAAAACAAATACTGTAAAAGAAGGTCCAAGATGGTGAAATGGAAAAAGCCTGAGCACATGTGCACACTGAATCTACACCTACACATACAGCATTTCATTCTGAGGAAGAACGAAGGCTGAGTGAACATTCTCTGCAAAATGAGAGATTAAAAGATCACATAAAAAACAGCAGGAGAGATGGAGACATGGTAACAGAAGAATCCCCACTCCCAGTGCAGTCCTGCGGTAGGGAGGGGTATTGCTGAGCTACCTACCTAAGTGCAGACTCATCTGCCCTGGAGCACAGGGAAAAAACCCCACAAGTTGGATGGTTTAAATACAACCACCAACCAGCAGGGAAACTGCTGGAACTCATTCAGGACCAGAGATGCTGAGAAGTGCTACTGTCTGTATTTCTCTGCACTGCTGTCACAAATGGAAGCAAGGTGTGCTCCATGGTTTGTGTTCCTCACCAAAACTGCTAGCTCGGGTAAGAGCAGGATGAACAACACTGTTTATGTTCCCCATGCACACTGACAGTAAGGGCAAGAGCAGAGTCAAGGTGAACACACCAGCTCCAGAGGCCCACACTCAAACTCATCTGTCAGAGATCCAGCAGTCTCACCAAGGTGGCATTAGCATGAAACTCATGTGGATTCATCATGTCAGTGCACCTTCAATCTTCAGCTGTTCTGTTTGCAATGCTCCAGTCCAGTGTTAACCTCGGAGATCCCTGGCCTGCACCCAGTCTCCTCTCCAGGAACCCCATTAGCATGATTCCTGCTGGCACTGACTCAGGAAATCCCTGACCATGTCTTTCTACCCCCAGTTGCACTGCCAGAGAGGCTCCAGTTTGCTGTTCATCTGGGAGCTCCCCAGACTGTACCCCTTCAATACCAACACTGCCAGTATGGTCCCACCTGGCAATCCCACAGGAGACTCCTGGCCCAGGCCCATGCCCTGGGAGCTCCAGCATCAGGACACCCCAATCCACACCTATCCAGCCTCCAGCCAGCCAATACTGCCCATGCAATCTACCAAGATGTCCCTACACAAGGCCACACCTTCAAGACTGCGGGAGGAAGCCCTTTTGCCTAACCCATAGAAGCAAACACAGAAAGTCAAAGTGAGGAGACACAGGAATATGCCTGAAACAAAAGAATGTAACAGAACTTCAGAAAAAGAACTAAATGAAACTGTTTCGCAACCTACCTGACAAGACTTTAAAGTAATGGTTATAAAGCTGCTAACCAGAAAACAGTGGATGAACTCACTGAGAACCTCTACAGACACAGAAAATATAGAAAAGGAACCAACCAGAGATGAAGAATACAATAACTGAAGTGAAAAATTACACTAGAGGAAATCAACAGCAGATTATAGAGACTACAGGAGAACAGATCATCAATTTGGAAGACAAAGTAATACAAAGCACTCAAGCTGAACAGCAGAAGTAAAAAAGAATAAAAAGAAATGAGGATATGTTAAGGAACCTCTAGAACAACATCAAATGTCCTAATATTTGCATTATAAGAGTCCCAGAAGAAGAAGAGAGAAAGAAAGGGTTGGAAAAACGTATTTAAAGAAATAATAGTTAAAAACATCCCTAACCTAGGAAAGGAAACAAACATCCAGATCCAGAAAGGACAGAGCACCCCAGAACCTAAGGAAGACTACACCAAGACAAATAATTAAAATGTCAAAGACCAAAGACAAAGAGAAAACCTTAAAAACAGCAAGAGAAAAGCAATGTGTCACCACAGGGAAACCGACAATGCAATCAGCTCATTTGTCAGCCTAAACTCTATAGGCCAGAAGGGAGCAGCATGACATGCTCAAAGTGTTGGAAGAAAAAGACCTACAACTAAGACTACTCTACCCACCAAGGTTATCATTCAGCACTGGAGAGATAACAAGCTTCTCAGATACACACAGGTTAAAGGAGTTTACCATCACTAAACCAGCTTTTCAAGAAATGTGAAAGGGATTTCTTTAAGAGGAAAAGAGAAGTCTATAACTCAAAGCAAGAAAATAATTGAAAAGAAAAAATTCACGGTAAAAGCAAACAGAAAGCAAAGATAGAAGAATAATCACTTAAAAGCTAGTAAGATGGTTAAAAGACAAAAGTAGTAAAATCAAACCACTAAAAATGAGTTAAGGGAGTCACTTTAAAAAATTGTTAAAGATGACATCATATACATAAAACATGGAAGAAAGTGAGTTAAAAACATAGTAATGTTAGAATGTGTTCAAACTTAAGCAACTATCAAGTAAACATAGACTGCTATGTGTGAAAGATGTCATATATAAACCACATGGTAACCACAAACCAAAAACCTACAATAGATAATACACAAAAAATAAAGAAAAAGGAATCCAAGCATAACAGAAAAGTAAATCATCAAATCACAAGGGGAAAGAGCAACAGAAGAAGAAATGACCAGAGAATGACAAAAATATCGAAATGGCAGTAAGTACATACCTATCAATAATGACTTCAAATGTAAATGGACTAAATGCTCTAGTCAAAAGACACAGGATCACTGAATTGTTAAAAAAAAAAAAAGACCCATCTGTCTGCTGCCTACTAGAGACTCACTTCAGACCTAAGGACACACTCTGAAACTGAAGGGATGGAAAAAAGACATTCCATGCAAATAGAAACAAAGAAAATGCTGGAGTAGCTGTACTTATATAAAACAAAGAAGACTTTTCAAAGACTGTAAAGAGACAAGGACACTATATAATGATTAAGGGCTCAAAACATGCAAGAAGATATAACAATTGTATGCATCTATGTGCCCAACAGAGGAGCACTTAAATAAAGAGAGCAAATATTAACAGAAATGAAGGGAGAAATGGACAGTAAGGATGGATTTTAACACCCTATTTACATGAATAGATAGATCATCTGGACAGAAAATCAATAAGGAAACAGTGACTTTGAATGACATATTAGACCAAATGGACCTAACAGATATATACAGAACATTACATCCAAAAACAGCAGAATACTCATTCTTTTCTAGTGTACATGGAACATTCTCCAGGATAGATCACATGATAGGGGACAAAACATGGCTTAATAAAATTAGGAAGATTTAAATCGTACTAACCATCTTTTCTGACAAGAGTATGAAACTGATGGAGGCACAAACAGCATGCTACGAAACAAGCAATGGGTCAACAAAGTAATTAAATAAGAAATCAAAAAATACTTGGAGAACAATGAAAACAGAAACACAACAATGTGAAATCAATGGAATGCAGCAAAAGCAGTTCTAAAAGGGAAGTTTATGGCATTACAGGCCTATCTTGAGAAACAAGAAAAATCTCAAATAAATTATCTAACCTTATACCTAAAGAAACTAGAAAAAGAACAAACAAAGCCCAAAGTTAGTAGAAGGAAGGAAATAATCAAGAGCAGAGCAGAAATAAGTAAAACTGAGACTAAAAAATTAAATAAAGGATACATAACACTAAGAACTTGTTCTTTGAAAGGATAGACAAAATTTATAAACCTTTAGCTAAACTAATCAAGAAAGAGACAGGACTCAAATAAAATAATAAATGAAAGAGGAGACATTACAACTGACACCACAAACATATAAACAATTATAAGAGATTATTGTGAAAAATTATATTCTAACAAACTGGACAACCTAGGACAAATGGATAAATTCCTAGAACTATGCACTTACCCAAGAGTGAACCAGGAAGAAATAGAAAAGGTGAAAAAAGAATTACTAGTAATGAAATGGAAGCAGTAATCAAAAACTCCCAACAAACGAAATTCCAGGACCAGACGGTTTCACAGGAGAATTCCATCATTTAAAGAAGGGTTAACACCTATCATTGTCAAGCTATCCCAAAAAACTGAAGAGGAAGGAATGCTTCCAAATCCATTCTACAAAGCCAGCATCATCTTGATACCAAAACCAGACAAAGACACTACAAAAAAAGAAAACTACAGACAAGTATCCCTGATGAAATAGATGTAAAAATCCTTAACAAATTTTAGAAAACCAAGTTTAAAAATATACAAAAGGGATCAGTCACCATTACCAAGTCAGTTATGTTCCAGGGATGCAAGGATAGCCCACAAATAAATCAATATACCACATAACAAAAGGACAGATAAAAACTATAAGGTCATCTCAATAGATGCTGAAAACATATTTGACAGAAGTCAGCATTCATTCACGATAAAAATTCTCAACAAAGTGGGCATAGAGAGAATATATCTCAACATAATAAAGGCCACATAAGACAAATCGAAAGATAACATCACACTGAATGGTAAATTGCTGAAAGCTTTTCCTCTAGAATCAGGAATAAGACAAGGATGCCCACTCTCACCACTTTTATTCAACATAGTCCTAGAAGTCCTAGTAAGAACAATCAGTCAAGAAAAATAAATTGAAATGCATTCACATCAGTAAGGAATAAGAAAATTGTGTATTTGCAGATGACATATTATGTGAGTGTGTGTAAAACCATAAAGCCGCCCCCCCAAAAACTATTAGGATTAATAAATGAATTCAGTGAAGTTGTAGGATACAAAATCAATGTACAGAAATATGTCACATTTCTATATACAATGAACAGAAAGAGAAATTAAGAAAATTAATTCCATTTACAATTCCATTAAAAAGAATAAAATACCTAGCAATAAATTTAACCAAGGAGATGAAAGACCTATACTCTGAAAACTATTAAGACATTGATAAAAGAAACCAAGAAATACAAGGAAATGGAAAGATAATCCATGCTCATAGATAGAAAGAATTAATTTGTTAAAATGGCCATACTACTCAAAGCAATCTACAGATTCAATGCAGTCCCTATCAAAATACCAATGGCTGTTTTCACTGAACTAGAATAAATAATCCTAAAATGTGTACAGTACTACAAGAACCCTTAGATAGGTCAAGCAATCTTGAGAAAGAACAACAAAACTGGGGATATCATGCTCCCTGATTTCAAAATATACTACAAAGCTATAGTAATCAAAATGGTATGTTTCTGGTACAAAAATAGACACATGGATCAATGGAAAAGAATCCAGAGCCCAATAGTAAAGCCATGCTTATATGGTCAATTAATGTATGAAAAAAGAGACAAGAATATACAACAGGGAAAAGACAGTCCCGTCAATAAATGGCATTGGGAATACTGGATAGCTGCATGCAAAAAAAATGAAACTGGACTAATTTACTACACCATACACAAAAATAAACTCAAAATGGTTTAAAGATCTAACTGTAAAACCTGAAACCATAAAATTCCAAAAGGAAAACACAGGCAGTAAACTCTTGGTTACCAGCTTGGCAAGAGCAATTCTTTTCTGGATGTCTCCCCAGACAAAAGGAAAAAAGCAAAAAATAAACAAGTGGGACTCTATCAAACTAAGAAGCTTCTGCACAGGACAGGAAACCATAAAACAAACAGTCAACCTACTGAATGGGAAGAGATATTCACAAATGATATAGTCAATAAAAGGTTGATGTCCAAAATATATAAAGGATTCATACAACACCAAAAAAATCTGATTTTAAATATGGGCATAGGAACTGAATAGCCATTTTTCCAGATGGCCAACAAACACATGAAAAAATGTTCAGTATCACTAATCATCAGGGAAATGCAAACCAAAACCACAATAAGATACCACCTACACTAGTCAGAATGGCTAGTACCAAAAAAGACAAGAAATAACAAGTGTTAATAGGATATGGAGAAAAGGGAACCCTCATGCACTGTTGGTGGGAATATAAATTGGTATAGTCACTATGGAAAACTGTATTGAGGTTCTTCAAAAATTAAAAATAGAAATACTATATGATCCGTTAAATCCACTTCTGGACATTTATCCAAAAAAATAAAATCCCTAATTCGAAAAGACATATACACCTCTATGTTTATTGCAGCATTACTTACAATAGCCAAGATATGGAAGCAATCTAAATGTCTATCGATAGGTAAATGCATAAAGAAGATGTAGTACATATATACAATGGAATATTACTCAGCCATAAAAAAGAACAAACTCTTGTCATTTGCAACAACATGGATGGACGAAGAGGGTATTATGCTAAGAGAAATAAGTCATACAGAGAAAGCTGAGTACCATATGACTTCATTTATATGTGGAATTGGAAAGACAAATGAACAGGCAAACAAAAACCCAGAAAAGAGATTCATAAATACAAAGAATAAAGTGGTGGCTGCTGCTGGGAGGAGTTGGGGGAGGGGGGGGGAAGGAGGCATATATGTGAAATAGGTAAAGGGTATAATGAGATACAAACTCCCAGTTATAAAATAAATAAGTCAGAGAGATGAAAAGTACAGCATGGGGAATACAATCAATAATACTGTAATAACATTGTAGATGACAGATGGTAACTATGGACATAACGGTAAGCATTTCATAATGTTTATAAATGTCAAATAACTACTTGTATACCTGAAACTACTAATATAATGTCAACTATACTACAATAAATAAAAATCAACTGAAGACAAAAAATACAGTGGGTTCGTATTGCCAATACACATTACTCAATTCTAAAATATTATTGAGTAATTAATATTATTATTAATCTAAGAAATATTAATAAAATATCATATGGTGCTCTGTAAAATAATTTATTAAATAAAATAATGTAAAGAAAAGAAACACATATATTTATGCACAAAGAAGAAAGATCTTCAACAATTTTTTCATTTTTCCCAGAGTTCCTCCCAAAATTAGAGCTCAACTCGGAGAAAAGAGAAAAAGAATATACTTACTCAAAGCACAGAGCATATGTTTTTCACTTTTATCGGCTTATTTTATACATATACTTACACATATAAATATCTACATATGTACCAGGAAAATAATGTCATAAATCCATCTTTTCAATTATCTTCATACAAGTCAATACAATAATGCCAGCAATTGTACCTTCAAATAACCAGGTGATGATGACTATTCTAACTTGACTCTAACAAACCAAATATACACCTCTATACTTCTTGCTCTCAACATTCCTTAGATTAATATAAGGAAAGGAGACAGGTAAAAAGCATAGGTAGGAACTGACTCCCAATATTTTGTCTTCAAAAAAAGCAAATAAATGCATTATCCCTGAATATAGTTTAAATCACTAAACAGATAACCTTCCTTAAAAACACAGTTCAACAATCTAAACACATGTAAAATTTTTTTAATTTTTCAAATCAGAATTTCTCTTCACCCACTTCATAAAATATTTTTGTCTTAAGAGCAATCTGTCATCACATGCAGTTTAAATCATTAACTACACAGCACCAAATCATTAGTATAATCAGCATGTAAATTTTATGAAGGCACTGATTATGTCCTTTCAAGTGTTTTATACAACATCCTATATAAGGAAGCTTATTAAACATTCATGATGTTTAATAATAAAAATAAAATGCCAAAACAAAAATCTTTATCATTCAACTTGGCTGTCACATATAATATAAACCACTGAACAGTATCTGTTTCTCCAAGTGCAGTTATAAGAAACAGAATACAAAACAAACCCCTTTCAAAGTAGAAATTCTCTGTCTTCTCTGTCCAAGAATGCTGTTCCATTTTTGTATCAGAAAGAAACTGCCAGGCCATCAGCAGATAGCATGCAACATGCAGACTGCTGGAGTGTTTAACCTAAGCACTTATGCACCATTTACAAACCTTTCATGCCTATTATTGGAGATATTTTCCTTACCTTTCCCATTTTGCCATGTAGTATACCAAGATAGAGTAAGGAACGAAGTGATAAATGCTAAAGCAGTGGCTACAGTTCCATTTCGGAGCCTCATCTCATTTCACCATCACAGTGGTTCATATGTTTATAGTAATAACCAAGACTGTTTTCTTTTAATCCTGAAGTCAACTGAATCCAGTAGTCTTGGCTCTGGGCCAATAAAAACAATCACTAAGAGAGATTCATTACAGATGCTCTGCAGAACAAGTCTATCAGCAACACAATTCACAAATACTACTATTCAGGATTGTCTTCACAGTCTTCATAGGTTGATGTCTGAGGCTTCTTCCTATTCAGGGAGAAAAGAGAAAGAAAAACTTGTTCAATAATGCAAAATATTAGTTTCTTCACTATTCTATTAGTTACCATTATAAACAGACTTTTGGCTGGGCTAAACTGTGTCTATAAAAATCATCCCCACATCTAAACAACTCATTTAATATACTGGAATATATGGTTCTTCTCCTCCAGAGAAAAAGGCTTCAAACTATGTTCCCTCCTTGTTGGTTTTGTCTGTGAAAAGAAAGTTATGGTTACTTATTTAAAGGGGGAAGTTGAGGCGCTCATTAAACAAAAAGATTCCCAGTAGAGAACTTTAAGGATTCCACAGTAGTTCCTAAATAACATAATCTTTACCCTCCTCTGTATTCCTATTGCACAGTAATAGTTAATGTATTAAAATTTTTCAGAAAACTGACAGACTGTCGCAAATACAAGGGTCCAAAGACCTGGGCCCTAGATTCAGTTCCATCACTACTTACGTGACTTTGGCCATGTCACTTATCTAGTACTTGCAGTTCATCCATAAAATTAAAGAACAACCTGTCCAGGGTTCCTCTTTCACATGTTATCATAAATAATAAAAAAGAGTACACTTATTATTGCTATTTATCATCATCATCAAATAAACACAGTTTTTCCAGTGAATAACTTATTCCCAGGGTGTAAATTGGGAACATTAAGGCATTTAGAAAATGCAGCAATCCAACCACAGGATACTACCTGATCTACGGCCAATCATTTAGCACTGCTTTAATTCAGGAAATCTGGAGATCACCACCCATCTAATAAATCTTTTAAGAAAAAGGAATGAAATGATGTCCTTACAAGTATTTAAGCATATTCATCTAGCACATAATAGATTCTCAATAAATGTTAATTGTATTTAAAAAAATAAAACCAAACAAAAAAACCCACAGCCAGCCACTGATTCAGTCCACTCTACACAGAGCAAGTCTCATTCCCGGCGGGGCATGTCAGGCACTTCAAGATGTGCATTGATTCCTGGAGGCCTTAAGGGGACTGCAAGATGCACTTGACAATATACTAAGTGACACTCTGGTGGGATGAGTTAATGCACCTTCAAAAATGCCTAACTAACCTAAGGGACAATTCCCTCTGTAGAAGAGTATGCCTGATTAAAGCAGCCATTTGTACGCAATTCAGAACTACCATCTCAGCTACTTTGTAAGACTGAACATTACTAAGAATCTCCAGTAGGGAGGAAAGATCACTAGGCATGGTATTAATACTAATAATGATAGACACTACAACTCATTGTTTCCTATTCACCCATTATATGTTTTAAATCATCACAAAATTCTATGAGGCAGGCATTATTAACCCTATCCTACACAGAAGGAAACGAACCCACAGAGAGAACTCTAATTTGTATGACTCCAAAGTTCAAGTTCTTATCTACCACCCTTTGCTTCTCAAACGAGGCCACCTGCATGGTGGAAGTATGAAGAGAACTGCCAGGGAACTCCAAGTCTCAGGTCACTGCTGGAGAATCTCATGGTGTTAACTTTACCCAACAGTGCAAATTTTTTAAAATTTGTAACAAACATGGGTCTACTATGGAATAAGCTGCAAAATTCATAGGAAATTTCAAAGTTTAAAGTAAAAACTTTGAATAAATTTCTCACTTCCTGCAGTCTTTGCCCAAGCCCACACCCTTTACAGCCATGCATGCCTGTTAACTCTCCTTGGCCAGTGGTTCCAACTGTGGTATAATATTCTCGAAGCACTGAACCCCCCATACTTCCTTGCTTCCTTTTTACTATCTGAAAACAACTCCAAAGATATTCTCACTTACAAGTTATTAATTACCATTGCCTTCTAAAACCAAAGTTATTCACTTTCTATAGTTACAACAAGTTAACATCAAACATGCCCATGTCTACAGATTAGAATTTAAAATCTTCACGGTGAAATCCTGTAATTTCAATTTAATTCCATCAAGTGCTTAATATATGGTCTTATACCAGGCACTCAACAATGAATTCTGATGATAAAAGGTGAAGTAACAGCTCACTGAATTATATAACTTGTAATTTTAATGATCTTGTGGCAGGGCATTAAAATGCATATAATTTGCCATTGCTATATACTTAGCCCTACCTTACTTCAGGAAAAGATTTTGTCCTAGTAAGATATGTAAAAGGTAATTATAGTAAGCATTCAATTAATAATCACGGGGAAGTAGAGAAGCAGAGAATCATAAAATAAAGGCTAAAGTGGTTTTATTAAAGTGCAAATAAAGCCCATATGATAAGATTCAGTATAAATGCGTAGAGGTAGGTAAAGTGAATGAAATCCAAAATCAAAGTAGACTATAGATGTACTACTACTGATAATATGTGAAAAACAAAGAATATTAAATACTGGATTCAGGAAGCTATTAAGCTCTGATTTGAAGATGATACTTATAATCAATTCTAACAAATACAACCTGAAATTCTGCAAATAGAAATATGAGAGTTATTTACTTAGTAAGAATGTAGTCATACATTTTTAATTAGGCTTTCTAAACTAATGAAGTTTAACCACATAGTACAAGTGAAGACTCCAGACAACAGCAACATTAATGACCACAATCCTTTTAAACCCAAGAGAGGCAATTGACAGGCTGGACAGCCAAAAGCCATATGGATTGACTTAACTACCTAAAGTCAGAGACAAAGTGGCCCATGTTTTTATCAGTGTCCACATTTGCAAAAATTTTAATCTAACACAATTTAAACTAAGCTTAATATTCTGAGACTATCACTTAACATATTTGAATCTTCAACAACAAAGAAGGCAGTGGCTAAAATTACTAGTCATCTCCAACCTGACAAAGATGAATGGAACTTCAATTCTAGGTCTCTGACTGAAAAGTCCGTTTTATTAATAGTCCTTTAAGGGCTGTGCTCCTATATTTTATTATTAGATACAAAACTTTTATTAATTTTAAAGTGTCCTTTGAAATAGTCACTGTGTTCCAGGGCTGGGAACAACACATTGCTTAACACTTGGTATATTCCTTAATTACCATCTCACAGGCAGTACGGAGGTGCCTGAGAAATGAAAGGCACAATCATGAAATCCATGACATAAGCTATGTAACTTTATAAACCTCAATTATGTTAAAATTCATTCATTTTACATTTATAAAAAGATTAATATTTTTCTTTAATACAGCTTACATAATTTCATCAGCCAAGGCGTTTTCAGATTTACATGTGTGGGCTAAAGAAATTTATACCACAATAACCTGTTAATAAAACTATTTTTTTAATACCCCAAAAAGAAAAAGCCACAAAACGCATATTTGATTCTAAAATTAGGTTCTAAATTCAAACGAACGACGTTGTCATTACCCTTCTTCCGAATCCGTCTGACAGCAAAAGCACAACAGCAAAATAAATGGAAAGCATTAAAAACATACATTGTGCCTGCTTTTATTTCGTAACTCGGATTGTAAGCAATGAACGGGCTCCGGAGAAACACACGCTGAGAGAAATAAAAGCAGGCGCGCGAGCGGTGTGACTGCCAGCTCGTGAAACACACCTTCAGGATGTCACCTGAGACACATTGTGTAATCACCTGGACCCAACCTAAGGGTCCCACTTGCAGCTTCCTCATTAAGTGGGGACTTGAGGCCTGAGGGCATTGGGGTGCCCTTCACACCGGACCACCAGGTCTTCACTTCGTAGGAAAATTCGCTATGACAGTTGCACGCCTACTCCGCCCCGGCGGGAGCAGCCCTGCCTCCGTGCCCGGGACCGCCTCACTCCCGCCCCACGGGGAAGGCGCCCTCTCCCCGGCGGACGTGGGCCCTGGGGCGGCCCAGTCCTACGGGCAACCCGCCCTCCCCCGCTGCACCCCCAAACCCCTCACTTTCCTCCACTTTGCCCCAAAGTCGACGAGCCCCGCCGCGCCGGGGAGCACCGGGAACACACCGGGCGCCCGGCCGGCCATGGGAGAGCAGGCGGCACCAAGGGGCTGCGGCGGCGGCGGCCGAGCGGGGCTGACGGCGCGGCCAGGGCGCCCCGGCCCGCGCCCCGCCCCGAGGCCCAGCCCGCGCCCGGAGCCGGCCCTCAGGAGCCGGAGGCGCGCGAGCTCCCCATGGCCGGGCCGCCGCGCGGGCAGCTCCGTTACAGCAGGTGGATCTCCCGCGCCCCCCGCGCCTCAGAGCCCGGCAGCCGGCGCCGCCCCTCCGCCCGGAACCCTTCCGGGCAGCCGCCCTGCGCCCCCACCTCGCGGCCCACCGCCGCCGCCGCCGCAAGCCCCTCACCCGCTGCCAGCGCTGCCTGTCCTGCCGCGGCCGCCGCGAGGATGCTGTGGCCGTCGCTGCCGCCGCCGCCGCTGCCCCTGCCGCTGCTGCGGGCGTCCGCGCCTCCCCGCCGCGACTCCGCCCCCGCCGCTGGAGCGCCGCGGCCGCCCCGCCCCCCGCGGCCCCGCCTGCGACCCCGCCTGCCATTGGCCGCCGGAGCCGCGCGTCGGCCCGGGGCGCCCCCACGCGGCTGAGCCGCTGGCGTCAGTGGACCGCCGGGCTGTCATTTAGGGGCGCCCGTGGCAGTGGAGCTCTCCCCCCTTCATTTAATGTCACTGCGAAGTCTGGGGCGGCATCTTGGTCGCCGGTCCCAGGCTCCGACAACTTGGCGTCTCCTCGCCGCCACATCTGGCTTTAATCCTCCGGCGTGTGCAGGGGCAGCGCAGACCGCTGACAAAGGCCGCGGGAGCCCTCGGCCTCCGTCTGCGTGCACGCCGAGACCTCCCGGGGCTGCCCAGCCCCAGCCCGTTGCCCCAGCTGCGGCCTTCCCTGCCGTCCTCCCTGGGCAGCGTTCCAGTGACAGGTCCCGGGGCAGCTGGCGCCCTATCCAACAACAGCATCCGAGACCCCACGGTTCCAAGCACCTCACCGACTGTCTGACCATCGCCACAGCACCGGCAGTTGGTGTCGTTACCTCCACTTTACCGATGAGGAGACCGGACTCGGGACTAGCTTAATCAACTAGGAAGAGGAAATTTAACAAGGATTTTAATGCTGGTCGTTTGGGTGCCAAAGCCTCTGATTTATCCACTACGCTGCTGACCTGCTGCTGTCTTCTGAGCGCTTCATCCTAATCTACCACCATTTGGGAGGGTTTGAAGTAAACATCAGAACCAAATAGATAATCCTCTGTAGAGAGCCAAGTGGTCTGACCGATTTTTCTTAGTATTGTTAACCTTAAAAATAAAAGTCAGTTATTTCAGCAGCAAGAATTGGTTATTCAGGAAGAGCCGAGAATTACAATTCAGGACAAGCAAACTATAGCTAAGCCACAGGCCAAGTTCCGATAACAAAGCAGAGGAATCCTTTTTCAAAGAGGAGAAGGGAGGAGTCAGGAAGGCTATTCTAAACAAAAATCCCATTGGAGGAAACTGGGAGTCTGGCATATTGTGGCTTCTCATTGGCTGAGTGGTGACAGCCTCTCATTGGCAGGACTGATGGTAGGGGAGGCAGAAACCTTTCTTCTCCCTGCCGGGTAGTAGAATAGCTAAACCTGGTAAGACTTGACGGTATCCCTCTTTCTGTTTCATCCCTCCTATGGGGTCTGCAATTGAGGAGATGTGGTGGCCTCTTGACACTGTTAGAACCCAGAACTGTCTCCGGGCATAGTAACCCCCCCCCCTTTATCACCTGCAGCAGCTGCACCCCAGCCTTGAATCCCCTCAAGGCCTCACCCCAACCTAGTTATGAGAAAACTGTGTTCTAGTTACTGGAGAACCCATCCATTGTTCCAGTGACTCTCATTCTAGATAGTTTCCCTAGCAACGACCAGTCACCCGACCGTAAAGGGCAAAGATGACCTGCCCTTACCATAAAAGGTACCTACTTCCCTTTACTTACATACCTTCTAGATTACATCAGCCGGCAACTTGGCGCCAACTGAGCTCAACCTATAGAAAATGTACAAGTTTTAAACCATCCAATCAGCACCCCCTCTTCCTGAACCCTGTAATGCATAAAAGTCACGGGACCAACTTCCCGCTCAAATTCCTTTATAAGCAGCTTCCCCCTTGCTGCCATTGCTGCTCTCTCCTTTAGAGACAGCCATTCTGTCTTTCAGGCAATAAACTTCGCTGCTGGAGTTCTCGTGTCCTCTCTTCATGAATGAGTGAATCGGGTAGCTGAAGAACCCGCCTTTCAGACACTATGTCAATGATGTTTCCTTTTATCGATTTTCACACAATATGGATAGTCACTAAATGGAGTCTGGAGGCTGGAAGAGGAGCATTTGCACCCTACTCCTGGGGGTCACTTGCAGATCCCAACAGATGGAGATGGACCTTACAAGTGGATTCGGCTTTAGCTACTACTTCACTATCCTAGTAAAAGGAAAGAAGGTTTTTCTACTTCCCCAGCAACAACCCAGCCAATGAGAGACTGTCACAACTCAGCCAATGAGAAGCCACAATACTTGTAACTACCAGTTTACTCTAGTGGACTTTTTGGTTTATAAGAGCCCCTTCCTAGTCCCCCCTTCTACAAAGAGAGATCTCTACAAAAGAGAAATCCTATCACTTGTTCTCCCAATTTGCCTTTGTTTTTGCTGAACCTCCTCTGTCCCAAATTATAATACTGTGCTATTCCAGAATAAACTTCTGCTGGTAAATACTGACAGTTTTATTTTTTATTTCTTATTTACTTTTTTTTTCTTTTTATATTTTTTATTGGAATAAAGTTGATATACAATATTATATATATATATATATTTTTTGCTATTATTAATATACAATTACATGAGCAACATTATGGTTACTAGACTCCCCGTATTATCAAGTCCCCACGACATACCGGCATTGAAGTCACTGTCCAACAGCGTACTTGTCTTCTCTGTGTTATACTGCCTTCCTTGTATCCCCCTACCTCACCCCCATCCCCACTACATTATGTGTGCTAATTGCAGTAGCCCTTCTTCCCCCTTATCCCTCCCTTCCCACCCATATTCCCCCGTCCCTTTCCCTTTGGTAACTGTTAGTCCATTCTTAGTTTCTGTGAATCTGCTGCTGTTTTGTTCCTTCTGTTTTTTTTTTTTCTTATGCTACACATATGAGTGAAATCATCTGGTACTTGTCTTTCTCCACCTGGCCTATTTCACTGAGCATAATACCCTCTAGTTCCATCCATGTTGTTGCAAATGGTAGAATTTGTTTCCATCTTATGGCTGAATAATATTCCATTGTGTATATACACCACATCTTCTTTATCCATTCATCTACTGATGGACATTTAGGTTGCTTCCATTTCCTGGCTATTATAAATAGTGCTGTGATAAACATAGGGGTGCATCTGTCTTTTTCAAATTGGGCTGCTGCATTCTTAGGGTAAATTCCTAAGAGTGGAATTCCTGGGTCAAATGGTATTTCTATTTTGAGTTTTGTGAGGAACCTCCATACTGCTTTCCACAATGGTTGTACTAATTTACATTCCCATCAGCAGTGTAGGAGGGTTCCCTGTTCTCCACATCCTCGCCAACATTTGTTGTTGTTGTTTGTCTTTTGGATGGCGGCCATCCTAATTGGTGTGAGGTGATATCTCATTGCGGTTTTAATTTGCATTTCTCTGATGACTAGTAATGTGGAGCATCTTTTCATGTGCCTGTTGGCCATCTGAATTTCTTCTTTGGAGAAGTGTCTC
The DNA here is from genome assembly GCA_032199065.1 of Smutsia gigantea. Classification (NCBI taxonomy): domain Eukaryota; kingdom Metazoa; phylum Chordata; class Mammalia; order Pholidota; family Manidae; genus Smutsia; species Smutsia gigantea. The sequence continues at coordinate 71,690 of JAVSCE010008608.1, forward strand.
TTCAGCTCATCTGCCCATTTTTTAATTGGCTTATTTGCTTTTGGTTTGTTGAGGTGTGTGAGCTCTTTATATAATTTGAATGTCAACCCCTTATCGGATATGTCATTTATGAATATATTCTCTGATACTGTAGGATATCTTTTTGTTCTACTGATGGCATCCCTTGCTGTACAGAAGCTTTTTAGTTTGATATAGTCCCATTCATTCATTTTTGCTTTTGTTTCCCTTGTCTGGAGAGACATGTTCATGAAGAAGTTGCTCATGTTTATGTCCAAGAGATTTTTGCCTATGTTTTTTTCTAAGAGTTTTATGGTTTCATGACTTACATCCAGGTCTTTGATGCATTTTGAGTTTACTTTTGTGTATGGGGTTAGACAGTAGTCCAGTTTCATTCTCTTACATGTAGCTGTCCAGTTTTGCCAACACCAGCTGCTGAAGAGGCTGTCATCACCCCATTGTATATATCCAGGGCTCCTTTATCATATATTAATTGACCTATATGCTTGGGTTTATATCTGGGCTCTCTATTCTGTTCCACTGGTCTATGGGTCTGTTCTTGTGCCAGTACCAAATTGTCTTGATTATGGTAGCTTTGTAGTACACCTTGAAGTCAGGGAGCGTAATCCCCCCTGCTTTATTCTTCCTTCTCAGGATTTCTTTGGCTATTCGGAGTCTTTTGTGTTTCCATACGAATTTTAGAACTATTTGCTCTAGTTCATTGAAGAAAGCTGTTGGTATTTTGATAGGGATTGCATTGAATCTGTAGATTACTTTAGGCAGGATAGCCATTTTTTTTCTTTTTTTTTAATACAATTTATTTCATTATCATTAATTTACAATTACATGTGCAATATTACGATTATTAAACTACCCCTTCATCAGGTCCCCCCCACCAACCCCATTACCGTCACTGTCCATCAGCGTAGTGAGATGCTATAGAATCACTACTTGTCTTCTCTGAGTTGTACTGCCCTCCCCGTGCCCCCCCAACATTACATCTGCTAATCGTAATGCCCCTTTTTCCCTCTTATCCCTCCCTTCCCGCCCATTTTCCCCAGTCCCTTTCCCTTTGGTAACTATTAGTCCGTTCTTGGGTTCTGTGAGTCTGCTGCTGTTTTGTTCCTTCAGTTTTTTTCTTTGTTCTTATACTCCACATATGAGTGAAATCATTTGATACTTGTCTTTTTCGGCTTGGCTTATTTCACTGAGCATAATACCCTCTAGCTCCATCCATGTTGTTGCAAATGGTAGGATTTGTTTTCTTCTTATGCCTGAATAATATTCCATTGTGTATATGTACCACATCTTCTTTATCCATTCATCTACTGATGGACACTTAGGTTGCATCCATTTCTTGGCTATTGTAAATAGTGCTGCAATAAACATAGGGGTGCATCTGTCCTTTTTCAAATTGGGCTGCTGCATTCTTAGGGTAAATTCCTAGGAGTGGAATTCCTGGGTCAAATGGTATTTCTATTTTGAGTTTTTTGAGGAACCTCCATACTGCTTTCCACAATGGTTGAACTAATTTGCAGTCCCACCAGCAGTGTAGGAGGGTTCCCTTTTCTCCACATCCTCGCCAACATTTGTTGTTGTTTGTGTTTTGGATGTTGGCCATCCTCACTGGTGTGAGGTGATATCTCATTGTGGTTTTAATCTGCATTTCTCTGATGATTAGCGATGTGGAGCATCTTTTCATGTGCCTGTTGGCCATCTGAATTTCTTCTTTGGAGAAGTGTCTATTCATGTCCTCTGCCCATTTCTTAATTGGATTATTTGCTTTCTGTTTGTTAAGGTGCATGAGTTCTTTATATATTTTGGATGTCAACCCTTTATCAGATACGTTTTTTATGAATATATTCTCCCATACTGTAGGATGTCTTTTTGTTCTACTGATGGTGTCCTTTGCTGTACAGAAGCTTTTCAGCTTGATATAGTCCCACTTGTTCATTTTTGCTTTTGTTTCCCTTGCCCGGGGAGATATGTTCATGAAGAAGTTGCTCATGTTTATGTCCAAGAGATTTTTGCCTATGTTTTTTTCTAAGAGTTTTATGGTTTCATGACTTACATTCAGGTCTTTGATCCACCTTGAGTTTACCTTTGTGTATGGGGCTAGACAGTAGTCCAGTTTCATTCTCTTACATGTAGCTGTCCAGTTTTTCCAACACCAGCTGCTGAAGAGGCTGTCATCTCCCCATTGTATATCCAAGGCACTTTTATCAAATATTAATTGACTGTATATGTTTGGGTTAATGTTTGGATTTTCTATTCTGTTCCACTGGTCTGTGGGTCTGTTTTTGTGCCAATACCAAATTGTCTTGATTACTGTGGCTTTGTAGTAGAGCTTGAAGTCAGGGAGTGTAATTCCCCCTGTTTTATTCCTCCTTCTCAGGATTGCTTTGGCTATTCGGGGTCTTTTGTGGTTCCATATGAATTTTAGAATTATTTGTTCCAGTTCATTGAAGAAAGCTGTTGGTAGTTTGATAGGGATTGCATTGAATCTGTAGATTGCTTTAGGTAGTATAGCCATTTTGACAATATTTATTCTTCCTAGCCAAGAGCATGGGATGCATTTCCATTTGTTAGTGTCCTCTTTAATTTCTCTTAGGAGTGTCTTGTAGTTTTCAGAGTACAGGTCTTTCACTTCCTTCGTTAGGTTTATTCCTAGGTATTTTATTCTTTTTGATGCAATTGTGAATGGAATTGTTTTTCTGATTTCTCTTTCTGTTAGTTCATCATTAGTGTATAGGAAAGCAACAGATTTCTGTGTGTTAATTTTGTATCCTGCAACTTTGCTGAATTCAGATATTAGTTCTAGTAGTTTTGGAATGGAATCTTTAGGGTTTTTTATGTACAGTATCATGTCATCTGCAAATAGTGACAATTTGACTTCTTCTTTACCAATCTGGATGCCTTGTATGTCTTTGTTTTGTCTGATTGCTGTGGCTAGGACCTCCAGTACTATGTTGAATAACAGTGGAGTGAGTGGGCATCCTTGTCTTGTTCCCGATCTTAGATGAAAAGCTTTCAGCGTCTCGCCGTTAAGTATGATGTTAGCTGTGGGTTTGTCATATATAGCCTTTATGATGTTGAGGTACTTGCCGTCTATACATTTTGTTGAGAGTTTTAATCAGGAATGGATGCTGAATTTTGTCAAATGCTTTTTCAGCATCTATGGAGATGATCATGTGGTTTTTGTTCTTCTTTTTGTTGATGTGGTGGATGATGTTGATGGATTTTCGAATGTTGTACCATCCTTGCATCCCTGGGATGAATCCCACTTGATCATGGTGTATGATCCTCTTGATGTATTTTTGAATTCGGTTTGCTAATATTTTGTTGAGTATTTTTGCATCTACGTTCATCAGGGATATTGGTCTGTAATTTTCTTTTTTGGTGAGGTCTTTGCCCGGTTTTGGTATTAGAGTGATGCTGGCTTCATAGAATGAGTTTGGAAGTATTCCCTCCTCTTCTATTTTTTGGAAAACTTTAAGGAGAATCGGTGTTATTTCTTCTCTATATGTCTGGTAGAATTCAGAGGTGAATCCATCAGGCCCAGGGGTTTTGTTCTTGGGTAGTTTTTTGATTACCAATTCGATTTCGTCACTGGTGATTGGTCTGTTTAGTTTTTCTGTTTCTTGCTTGGTCAGTCTTGGAAGGTTGTATTTTTCTAAGAAGTTGTCCATTTCTTCTATGTTTTCCAGCTTGTTAGCATATACATTCTCATAATATTCTCTTATGATTCTTTGTATTTCTGTGGGGTCCGTCGTGATTTTTCCTTTCTCATTTCTGATTGTGTTTATGTGTGTAGATTCTCTTTTTCTTAATGAGTCTGGCTAGGGGTTTATCTATTTTGTTTATTTTTTCAAAGAACCAGCTCTTGGTTTTATTGATTTTTTCTATTGTTTTATTCTTCTCAATTTTATTTATTTCTTCTCTAATCTTTATTATGTCCCTCCTTCTGGTGACTTTGGGCCTCATTTGTTCTTCTTTTTCCAATTTCAGTAATTGTGTCTTTAGACTATTCATTTGGGAATGTTCTTCCTTCTTTAAATAGGCCTGGATTGCAATATACTTTCCTCTTAGAACTGCCTTTGCTGCGTCCCACAGAAGTTGTGGCTTTGTGTTGTTGTTGTCATTAGTCTCCATATATTCTTTGATTTCTGTTTTGATTTGGTCGTTAACCCACTGATTAATTAGGAGAGTGTTGTTAAGTCTCCATGTATTTGTGAGCCTTTTTGATTTCTTTCCAAAATTTATTTCTAGTTTTATACCTTGGTGATCTGAGAAGTTGGTTGGTAGGATTTCAATATTTTTGAAATTACTGAGGTTCTTTTTGTGGCCTAGTATGTGGTCTATTCTGGAAAATGTTCCATGTGCACTTGAGAAGAATGTGTATCCTGTTGCTTTTGGGTGTAGAGTTCTGTAGATGTCTGTTAGGTCCATCTGTTCTAGTGTGTTGTTCAGTGCCTCTGTGTCTTTACTTATTTTCTGTCTGGTTGATCTGTCCTCTGGAGTGAGTGGTGTGTTGAAGTCTCCTAAGATGAATGCATTGCTGTCTATTTCCTCCTTTAATTCTGTTAGTATTTGTCTCACATATGCTGGCGCTCCTGTGTTGGGTGCATATATATTTATAATGGTTATATCTTCTTGTTGGACTGACCCCTTTATCATTATGTAATGTCCTTCTTTATCTTTTGCTACTTTCTTCGTTTTGAAGTCTATTTTGTCTGATACAAGTACTGCAACACCTGCTTTTTTCTCTTTGTTGTTTGCATGAAATATCTTTTTCCATCCCTTCACTTTTAGTCTGTGTATATCTTTGGATTTGAGGTGAGTTTCTTGTAGGCAGCATATAGATGGGTCTTGCTTTTTTATCCACTCTGTTACTCTGTGTCTTTTGATTGGTGCATTCAGTCCATTTACATTTAGGGTGATTATTGATAGGTATGTACTTATTGCCATTGTTGGCTTTAGATTCGTGGTTACCAAGGGTTCAAGGGTTGCTTCTTTACTATCTAACAATCTAACTTAACTTTCTTGTTAAGTTATTGTAAACACAGTCTGATGTTTCTTTCTTTCTCTCCCTTCTTATTCCTCCTCCTCCATTCTTTCTATAATAGGTGTTTTATTCTTTGCCTTTAGTTGGTATTTGATGGTCTGCTTTCTTTGCTATGATTTTTTTTTCTCTGGTGACATCTTTTTAGCCTTAGGTGTGCTTCCCTCTAGAGCAGTCCATTTAAGATATCCTGTAGTTGTGGTTTATGAGAGGCAAACTCTCTTAACTTTCGTTTATCTGGAAATTGTTTAATCCCTCCATCATATTTAAATGATAATCGTGTTGGATACAATATTCTTGGTTCGAGGCCCTTCTGTTTCATAACGTTAAATATATCATGCCATTCTCTTCTGGCCTGTAAGGTTTCTGTTGAGAAGTCTGATGATAGTCTGATGGCTTTTCCTTTGTAGGTGATCTTTTTTCTCTCTCTAGCTGCCTTTAATACCCTGTCTTTATCTTTGATCTTTGCCATCTTAATTATTATGTGTCTTGGTGTTGTCTTCCTTGGGTCCCTTGTGTTGGGAGACCCATGAGCTTCGGTGGACTGCGAGACTACTTCCTTCCCCAGCGAGGGAAAGTTTTCAGCAATTATTTCTTCAAAGACACTTTCTATCCCTTTTTCTCTCTCTTCTTCCTCTGGTACTCCTATAATGCTAATATTGTTCCGTTTGGATTGGTCACACAGTTCTCTTAATATTCTTTCATTCCTAGAAATCCTTTATCTCTCTCTGCCTCAGCTGCTCTGTACTCCTGTTCTCTGTTTTCTATTCCATTAACAGTCTCTTGCATCTCATCCATTCTGCTGTTAAGCCCGTCGATCGCTTGTCTGATTTCTACATTGTCTTTCCTCAGTTCCCTCACTTCCTCCCTCAGCTTTGCACATTTCTCTGTAGGTCCATCAGCATGGTTATGACTTTTATTCTGAATTCTTTTTCAGGGAGGCTGTGCATTTCCATCCCTTCAGACTCCCTCTCGGGGGTTGTCTGGTTGATTTTGGTCTGAACCATATTCCTCT
>JAVSCE010008609.1:0-32266 GCA_032199065.1 Smutsia gigantea
AGTAGAATTCTAAATGATACAATATATAATAAGTAGATAACTGAAAGTTTTATTCTATCCTTATTTTAAATATCTGTTATATTTTGAGACAGATCCTTAAACTGCACATAGATACAAATGTGCACATCTATCTGTTAAATAATATATTTCAAATTATGATATTAGGCAATATTTTTATTTCAAAACTCAGATAATGTTAATTTGTGGTTTTCTGTTTATTTTTGTTTTTTCATTTTGATCTGAAGTCATTTTTTTCTGAATGGCACTACGTTCAGTAATGGTAAAACAATAAAAAATGCTTAAACGATAAGCCAGTACATAACAATAACACACATTTATGTGAAAATGTATCATTTAAAAATGTATTTATGCATAAATGCTCCAAACCCATATATCATTGTTTTACTTATTTTACATATGAGGAAAATGAGACTCAGCCAGATTAATCCAATATCATATTGACATCATTTGGAGAGGAGGAATTCAAATAATTTCTGATTTATCCATCTTTTTTCAACCAAAAATTGAAGAACACAAAGGTAAAATAGATAAATAGCACCCAAAAGCTAAAATCATGTTTTTGTGCCCCCAAATATTTAGAAGTTTCAGATGATACAATTTTTAATAGCATTACTGATTCATATCTTCAATAGCAGTGTGAGAAACAAATAATCCCTCAGTGAGATTAGGCAAAATGCTCCATCACTCTCACTTTGATTAACTGAGTCATGTCTTCAGCTTTTCTCTTCGTTGTCCACAGAGACTTGAGGCTCAACTTTGATTGCATGAAAATCACATTCAGATTTTGCCAAGATAATCTGTTCAATTCTGTTCACCAATATGATTGACAGCTGTTCAGAAAGAACAAAATACAGACAAAGCCGAGCACTGAGAATTGATGATCCATGAAAGAATATCGTTTACTCTAGAAAATCACCCTGGATTTAAAATTAAATAGTATTTCATATTTATTTACTTATAAGTGTCATATACATGTCTATATTTGTATTTTTATACATCTATTTCTGGATCTTAATTAGTATTTTTTTTAAGGTAAGTAGGCTTCTCAAGTCTGAAAGACATTTACTTGAAGTAAAATCAGGAGAAAGAGCATCACAATGGTCTGTGTGTGGGTCCAGTATTAGAATTTCAAATACAATGTAAAGTTGACCATATCCTTTTTTATACATGACCTTGTATTTCATGTATTTTACATATTTCTTATTGTCTTTGAAATCAGGTTTAGCCTAGTCATAAAGGCAATTAATTGAGTTCATAATAACAAGGGGTTAAATCATTTTGTTTAACTGGATTCAGAACAGTATTTAAAGGTTATGTAATCACATAGCCCATAAAATCCTAACCCTTAGAGGCAAACTGTCCTTGAGTGGTTTAAGCTGTTTCACATCATCATGTGTTTTTGTGTGTGACATGTGACGTACAGTAGCCAGTTTTTGCCGTCTGTCGTGTTGCCCATAGCAACAGGAAAGCATGTGACAGTGCTTATGTGGCTGCTGGCCTGCAACAGCGTGTGGAGGATTTAAGCAAAATGAAACAGCCAGAAATATTGATCCAGACAACTGGAGTTTTCAGTGTGCAATAATAATGCACTTGCTAAGAAAAGAGAAGTAAAGAGCAAGGAAAACAGAAAACTGAAGTGAGAGACCATGGTGACATAAAAGGTCATGTTTTCCAGAGATCATTGTAAAGTCGAATTTAAATTATGTACATGTCAAACAAATGTGATCATTTTATTCCTTTGTCTCCATCGTTTTATGCTTTATATTTAGTAAATGTGGCAGAACCTCATCCTGTTACTTGATGTGAAAAGGAATAGTTCTGCTCCTTCCTCTGTTACCATCACAATGAAGAACAAGACCGAGGGTTCTATTGACAATTACCATGCTCATTTAAAGAAAACTGGAGGAATATGTATTCAGAGTAGATTCTTTCTCTGGAGTTCATAGAACAGCTCAAATTGAATAGAATTGTGAGGTTACATGTATGGGATAACATTATGTAATCATGACTACTGCCAAACCATACTATTTTTTTGAATATAATCTTTTTTTTTAATTTGAAAAGCTTAATAATAAAACTATAAGTGGGAGGACCCTCTGGAGCACATTATAAACAAACCCAGTTCACTCACACTATTGAGAAACTGTGGCTATAGAGCTTCTATCAGAAAGAGAAAAATGCAAATGTAACAACCAAGAACCAGCATAAGATGATATCATGTAGACAAATATGGTTCTGTGCAGTGTGTACAGTTTCAACACATTTAATAGTCTAGAATGATACTGCGAAGAGAACTACAGTGAAGAGAACGACTCTCAAAAGGGAGAATACTTTCATTTTTTTTACCTTGTGTTTACACTTGTAAAGAGGAGAAGAAATATTTGACCTTTACACTTATCAAATAGTTCAGCTGATGGGGGAACCAACAACTACTGCGCACTTGTGATATTTAAGTTCCTCTATATGGTCTCATTGCAAAAACAGTATGAAGCACAAGGTGTTACACCCACTTTATAGATGAGAAGTTGAAACTTTAATAGTGTAAATGAATCTCCCAAAGCTATTAAAAATTGACTGTATTTGCGCCAGTCTTACACCATACCCTCATTCGCTACTGAGCCACTTAGAAGGGAGTCTGTGTGCGTGCACATTCAGTATCATAAAGCCTTTTACAATTGCAAGAGGTGGCAGAATATTTTAACTCTGAAGTCCAAAGAGTCACACCAAAAAGAATATACATGACCAGTTTTAATTCTCTAATTTTTAACAGATATTTGTTTAGTATCTCTTCTCTGTGTACAGACATGGTACTAGGCACTAGAAATACAATGGAAGGAAAAGAGACAGTTCTTGCCTTATATATATGACTCATGACTCTCCAGAGAAACAGAATGAATATGATATAAATGAGATTTATTATAAAGAACTGGCTCACGTGATTAAAAAGGCTGAGCTGTCCCCCAGTCTGCCCTCTGCAAACTGGAGAACCAGGAAGGCTGGCCATGTAAATGCCAGACTTGGAACAGAAGACTCGAGAACCAGGGGGACTGAGGGCAGTCGATCATGATTTCTCAGCTCAAAACTCAGGCAGAAAGCAAATTCAGCCTTTCTCCTTTTTGTTCTGGTTAGGTCCTAAGAGGATTGCAGGATGACCACTCACATTGGGAAGGAAGGGGGCACCTACTTTATTTAGTTCACCAATTCAAATGCTAATCCCTTTCAGAAACACTGTCACAGACATGCCCAGAAATAATGTTTAACAATATCTAAAATCCCATGGCCCAGTCAAATTGAAAGATTAAATTAATCATCACATCTTTTGTGTTCTTGCCTTGCCTCATGTAATCACGGTGTCATGGAATTACCATGCCCTGCCCTCTCAGAGAATCTCCATTGAAATGATGAAATAAAACATTAATCAAATGTTATGTTTATTCCCCAGTAAGAATACCACTGCTGAAATTCACCACCTAGAACTGTGTCTGACTCTGTAATTGCATTTCAGTGAATGATAAAAGTAATCACACCTAAATATATCAACTATGGAAGAAGATAAATATTGATTTTATAAGGTAGAGGGAAGTCAGAATGCCAGACAGCTTTAGGAATGAGGGAGAGTTATGAAAATAGAGATTGATTGGAAACAATTGAGAAGTTTGTCAACAAATGGAAAGAACGATAAGGCACGATAATTGATAGAAAGTAAAGGAGACAAGGCAAGAGTTTCAATATATTTAATTTTGCTTTGTTGTGTTTTTTAAGGTAGAAGAAACTTGAACAGTTTTAAGTGTTGGTGGAAATGTGGCAGGCTGATAATAGGCCCCTGAAAGTTATTCTCTTTTTCTACAGAAAATAGTGTTTTAGATGGACACATGGCCACTTGGCTGGAGACAACATTTCTCAACTTTCCTTGCAGTAGTTAAGTGTGGCAATATGTCGAAGCTCCAGTGAAGTGAGCTTTGCAACCTCCACAAATCTTACTTAAAATGGAACTGTGTGCTCTCCACTTCTGTTCTTTCCTTTTTCTTACAAGCTGGAATATGGAAACTGTAGTGACTTGATTCAACCAGGTCGTAGGACAGCAAGATGAAGGAAACGTGGGTCTGTGAATGGACCAAAAGACCCTGCAGCTCACTCCAGATAAATTAGGTAAGAGAGAAATAAGCATTTATCTTATGATTCTTTATTTTGAAGCCTCTTATTTCTAGATGCTTGCCCTATACTTTCACTAGTACTTGAAGGATTCAATGGAGAGGGAGAAGTTGGGACCATAGTAAAAATAATAGATAAAATTCATAAGAAGTTTAAGAAATAAAAGTGGCACTGTATATTATATATGAGTATGGTATATGTATAAAACAAAAGATATATATGTGTGTGTGTGTGTAAATATATATCTTCCCTGGCTCCTGAGAGAAATTTCACTTGAGTTCCTTATATCATCAAGATATATTCAAGAACATTCTAAAATACACGTACTACATTTTACAAAACTGCTTATTTTACCATTCCTCAGTGCCTATATATGAACTGATGTCAAACACATATGTAATAGATAGGATTCTATGAGGTTCCAAGTTAATAAAGTATAGATCTTTGATAGTCTGGCTTGATTTGACATATAGTGGGAATATTTAGAGATATAGATGATTGCATCTCCTCATAAATGAGATTCTTGATAAGAATTAGCAAAATATTTAAAGTTTACTCTTAATTGAAAAATTATTAAGGTAATTGAATTCCAATATTAATACTAATTCAAATGTCTATCTCCATAAGTACCTATCTTTCCAACTCAAATATCTAACATACTATCAAGAAATAGTTTAAAGGAATATATTAATGGAATGCCAATTTATAAAGAACTGCTTATTCTATTTCATGCTTGAGAGTAAGGGGAATTCTAATTAAATATGATCCTGCCTAAAGTTCAAGTCCTAAATCTAATTGCCTTTGTTTGCTTGACATGTTTCCCTAGCCATCAGCCTCTACTTTATTTTCTTTAAAAAAATCATAATAAGAAGCTTCTCTTTATGCAAACTTCTCCAACTTGCAAAATTTGAACATACGTTTCAGAAATGTCATCTCTCCCTGCCTTCAATAAATGGGCATTAGCATTCACTAGTAAAATATTTCTATGGCATTACAAACAAATTTAGATACAACCTTTTATAATGAACTCTGTTCCTACGAAGAGGAGTTTTTGTACACTTGACAGTTTGTTCCAGTGTTCCTCAAATATTCTTTGGCAGCAAGTCCCATGACCAGTGCCTGGCTAGGTGCATCCTCAGACCTTAGAAGAAGCAAACAGCTTATTGTGTGGCCAGCTGCCTGGTCAAATCTCAGCTCTTTTCACTTCCTAATTGCAGGTCATTGTACAAGTTACGTCATGTCTTTCTGCCTCAGTTTCTTCGTCTGGTGGGGTTCCTACCAGAAAAGTTTGTTATGACGTTTTAATAAGATGATTTATGTAATTATAGTTAAAGAATATCAAGAAATAGACTGATAAAAAATAGCCTAAACTTGTGTACCTCATTTACACGTATTCAATCTAGGTGTTTGTTTTTCCCTTAAAAATACGTATTAGCTAAATTGTACTGCCTTGCTAATAACAAAATTTGTAAATTAGAAAGCACTCATAAGAACACCTTTGAAAATATGTAATAACAATTGTAAAGCCTTTGATACAGATTTTAAAATGTGTTGAAAGTTGAAAGCATATAAAACGACATTCCTATATTAAACTTTAGCATCAGGGTTATCTTCATCACAGCTTAAACTTTTAAAATAATAATTCTAAGAAATGGAAATATACATACACATACCCACATAAGCATAAAATTGAAATTTTAGTTCCATGACCAATTATGTCCATTGATACTATTTATTACTGTTGTAGGTGTGAAAGAAACAGAGCTTACATGTGCAACTTCTTCATTTCATTTCCCCCAGACAAACCTTAACACACCAAATTTGGGGGTTAAGTTATGGGTGATAAAGACTTAAGTTCTGAAACAAAAAACGAAAATGTGCACTAGCTTAAAAAGGCACTTTATTTCTCTTTTAATTGGTAGTCTGGGTCCATGATCCAAGCTGGCATGTCTTATCCACTATGTCAGAGACCCAGGTATCTCTCATCCTGTTGCTCTGCCACCCCTAAAATATTGCCATCATCCACAGAGCAAAAGGTAGTTCACCATCACATCCACGCTTCAGCCCCGAGAAGGGGAAAGGGAGATAGGGAGGGCGTGTGCTTACATTTTTTCCATTGATTGTTGAAAACATTACTCCCATTCGTATTCATTGACCAAAAACTAGTCATATCACCACCTTGGCTGCAAGAGAAGTTAGGGTTAGCTGGGGGAACATAAGTCCAGTTAAGACTTACATAGTGGAGGAAAGGAATTGGAAATACCAGCGTTGTTCTCTATCACAATTTGTCAAAACCCAATCCATTTGAATCCACAGGCAAAAATGTTGCCGACAACCTGTAGCTATTTGCCACTTTCCTTTACTTACTGTGAAAACTGTGGGTTCATGCATGGAATGATGAATTATGACTCCAAGAAAAATTATTTTGGGGTTTATTCTTTCATGCGTCTTTTTAATGACATATACTGAGTTTTGTTTTGTTTTGTTTACTAATGACTTTGAACATCTCTACATATGCTGATGATTCTTGGGTTTTCCTTTTCTGTAAATTTCCTAAACATATCCTTGTCCATTGTTTTCCACTGGGATTTCTCTTTTTTATTGTAAGTTTGTCCGAGTTTCTTTATAGCTATTAGACTTTTATTGGTTTTAAACATTACAGATATCTTCTTCCAAGTATTGTATGGCTGTTAACTTTGTTAGAAACCTCTGTGTTCAGAAAGTCTTAATTTTGATGTATTCATTTTTTTCCATATGATTTGTGCTGTTAAGATTTTAAGAAGTCTTCCCTATCTCTTAGGTCACAAAGATACTCTCTTTTATTTTATTCTATTAATTTTATAGATTTATCTTTAAACTAGGATTTTACTTCAGTGACTTTCAACTTTTATGTAGAGTTAATTAGGGATCCTGTTTTATTTTTCTCCATATAGCAAGTCATTTTTTTCCAGTGCCTCTACTACATATTCCCGTATTTGCCATAGGTTGCAGTGTTAAATGTATCACTTACTTAATATATATATATAGGTAATATATATACTATTATACTTTATATATATATATATATATATATATATATGTTTTTGAGCACTCTGTTTTTTAAAGTGTTATTTTTGTGATCATGCTATCTGTTCTTACTATTTTGGTTTTTTAAGGATTTCATAATCTGGAAGAGTATACCCTCAGTCCTTTTATTTTTTGTGGTTGACTTTAACATTCATTAACCTTTATTCTTACATATAAATTTCGAGCAAGTTAATTTTATTCTTCAAAATATTCAACTGGAATTTTTATTGGAATTGTATTAAATTGATTAATCAAATTGCGAAGAATAATTATGTTATTCTAGCCAAGAGTATGTAATGCCTTCTAATTTTCATGTCATCTTCTATGTCCCTTTTTAATAAGTGTTAAGTTTTCTCAGTAGGGTTTTATGCAATCTGAAGTGTTTCACTTGAAATACACTTTATAGTTATTTTTGCTATTATAAATGGTATCTCATTTTTATTAGTTTTTTTAATTCATTATCATAGTGAAGCTAGTATGGAAAAATGGGAAAACCTGGACTGGATCGCTGATGGAAGAACAAAGCAGCACTCGGAGGCCTTGGAGGGCTGAGGTTTTATTTTACACCGGCGGGCTCAGAGGGGAGTAAATCTCCAAAGGTCTGAGCCCGGGACACAAGCAAGGGGAGCAATTTATATCATTTTGATACGAGGCATTTCAGCACGCGCAGGACGAAAGAAGAGCCCGGAGAAGGAGGGGAGGGGGGAGCTGGGAGTTCTCCGCTGACTTTGCCCACGGGAGTGAGGAAAAAAGCGGTTTGCTGACCTTGATGGCTGTGTTGAGTATTTTCCTTATCAAAGCAAATAATGTAGATTTTACATCTAGAAAATTACCCTATCTTAATAGTTCTAAGTATTACCATTTGGTTTTTGGTCTCTTGGTTTTATTTTTTAAGTAGATGATCATCTGCAAATTATAAGCTTATCTCAATCCTTGCAACTGTCACATTTCTGTTTGGCACCCAATGAACACTTCCAATTTGAGATATTTTACTGTCTTTGGTTTCTTGTCCTTTGGTTTGTCTGGGCTCCTTATTTTCTGATGTCAGTATTTCTAGTTTCACCTTCCATGTCCCTTAGCTCTTCTCTCATGTGTATCTGTTAGGCAGGAAAATAGATATGAGTCGGGTGGAAAGAGAATAAGGCCAGGAAAATGCCCACTAAAAAAAGACCCAAAGTTAATCAATTAAAGCTCAAAAAGCCAGGAGCAACTTGGCCTGGAATGTTTGAATATTCCCCAGATAAAGGACGGTACCTCAGCATAACCCAAGCCTTTATTGTGTTAATCATACAGGCCCAGCTTATTTTTTACGTTTATCTATACGCTGTTTTTTCCTCCTTCAGCCCAATCAAGTACTTTGCAGCCTAGACAACTATTTTAGCATGCAGGCCCAGCTGTAAACAACATAGTAAAAGGCAGGAAGTTAAGAAGTAAGATTCTTAATTTACTCTTTAGCAAACAGACAATAACTCAGCCCACCTTGGGGGCCGGGCAGGCAGTCTTGTTTGATACACTCCCAAACCAAGACTCCGATATCCCAGGGAGAAATCAGAACAGAAAGTTCCTTGTGTTAAGTTAATTCTAAATATTCAGAGACCACTTAACAGGTCTGCACCCCCAGGCCTTAGTCACATTCCTGAAGAATCCCTAAAAGGGGGAACCCCCAGCCTTTTGGGGCACTCCTCTCTCTGAGGTCACCCACACTTTCTAAGTGTGTAACCTTTTTTTTTTTTTCTAAGTGTGTAACCTTTTAATCCTAAACTTTCTCCAAACCTTTCAGGATGCCTGTCCTTGCTGAGGTGGCCATACTTTTTCTCTCTTTAAGTAACTTTAATAATAAACCTTTTACTCTGCTTCACTACTGTGTCTGTGCCCTTCAATTCTTTGTTGCGGCAGGGACAAAGACAGAGGAAAATACACAATGCTCCACCAACGTATCTTTCCCTGTTCTTTCCTGGGAGAGGTTTTCAATCTGAACTTTCCAATTCACTGTTTCATTCTTTAGCAGCATCTATTTTGCTTTTTCTTGCATTGATTTATTTATTTCAAACACTGTGTTTTTCATACTTAATATATCTTAACTTGTGATTTCGGGGGAAATTTTATTATAGTTTCAAGTTGTTTCTTCTTTTTTATCTCAAGTTAATTTGCCAAGCTTATTTTATTTTATTTTATTATTATTATTTTTAAATATAATTTATTTTATTATCATTAATCTACAATTACATGTGCAATATTACGGTGCCAAGCTTATTTTAAATTGGTTTGTCTTTTCTGATACTATTGTCTCAAATGGTAAATATTGCTCAGTTTTTTTTTTCCTTTTGCTGTAGTAATTGTACTCCTTTAGTTTCTGGTTATTTTTGTCTTTGAAATCATGTATGAGAAGGCATCAGTTATTCTGTTTGCTAATGGATATGGGAAAGGGCCAAAAGCCAGGCCCTAGCCTGTGTCTGCCCTGGTGAGTTTAATGAGATTAAAGTGGATGACCTTAGACTAGAATGCATGAACAAGTGTTTTTTATTCCAAGTTCCTGATATGCAATGCAGCAAATCTGTTGTGTTACCTGATTTACCACCTTAGCAATCTGTGGTCTAGGTCATTGCTTCCAATTTCTGTGGCAAAAGGGAAGATACTGATTGTTTGAAGGAAATGTGGGCATAGGGAAGAACAGAACTAGTAAACTAAGAAACACAGTGTGAAAAATAATGGAATGGATGCAACTCGAGAAGGAATTAGCTGGAATGTCGTATTGAAGAATTATTTCAGAAGGCAGTAAGGAATAGTGTAATGTTTTGAAAATTAATTTTAAAAAACCCTAAGAGACACAGAGGATGGAAATAGAAGTATGGGATATAGTATGCATGAATCATTTATTATATGAGCAGGCAAGCTAACCACATCTAAACATATCTCAGAGTATACTTCAATTCTTGTGAAGTTATAAAACTGCACTTTCTGAAAAAAAATGAAGAAAAGACAATTCCTAATATTAGTGATAAATATAAAATGAAAGTCAAGTGATCAACAAAATTGATGCTTTTTAGCTAGAAAATATAAATTAAAAAATGGCATATGAAATACCACTCCATTTGGACTAGATTCATGAAACTGCTTCAGAGGAGGTTTCCTTCCTTGAAACAAATGTCCTTCAACTAAAAGACAGAACTTTGGTGAAATTTAAAATGTGGTTAACTTTCCATGTGAGGCTACAATTAAGTTTAAAATTCAAGAGTTTCTACAAATAATTCCTTGAGACAACAAGATGCTGAAGTCCCCTGTACTGCCACTGAACTTCACTGTAAGTTGGCTTGAAATTTTTTATTGTTCTTGAATAGACAATTGAAATTATGCAGAGGTGGCTACAGCTGACATGTTGCCATGGTAGCATTTCCTCCCTAGCTGAGGAAGCTAGGCAGAAGAAAAGATATAGGTCAAAAAGTGTTTACAATGAAAAACAACTGCGTATTAAAAATCAAATGCTTGTGTTAACATTTTCCAAAGGAGAATTGTGAATCCTAGTTTCAGGCTGTTAAATACAGACTGATTCATTTTGGGCTGAAGTAGCAAGCTGCACTGTGAGAATGGGGCATTCCATGTCAAGAATAGTCTTTCCCATGAGTATTGGCAGTTCAATTAAAAAATAAATAAAACTGGGGCCATGATAAAATTTTTCTCACTGGCTTCATCTGTATTCCTTGAAATAGAGATATATTCATTTGAAGAATCTCCCAGAAGGCAATTCATCTCACAATGAATTACTCCTAGCAAGAAGAGTCAACTCCATGATCACTAAATATCTGTTGGTTTTTCATTCTGTACCTTGATAATGACCAAAATTTTGAAATGCAATTGAAGCAAGATATAACTAAAGGTAAGGGTAAAAGTAAGGACAGGAATGGAGTAAAGTTAGCTGACAGCCTAGGGGCAGAAAGATTGAAGGAAAGAAATAACAAAAGTAGGAACAATGGAAGGATGGAAGAAGAGACTAGGAAGTATCAAAAAAGACTGGGAAGTTATCTAAGTCTCCCTGACACAAGGATGAAGATGGCATTTGCAAGATAGTGGCTGAAATGGAAATCTGTAGGTTGCTTTCACTGCACCCATCAGTCCCCATGCCATCAGACAACTGTAATTTTTCTCAGCTGGCTAATTCACACTTTGCATTTTTATTCAACTCAGTTTGGATAGTGTTAACTGGAAGCCAAGCTCTAAGGGTGGTATCTGATTGGCTTAAGCTAATATAGATTCCATTCTCCACTGGACAAAATGATTAATTTAGGGATGAGCAGATGAGCTAATCTGAGCCAGTAGTTACATGTTCTTGGAGCATCTAAAAAAGAAAATTTCTATCAATCTCCTGGTGTGGTAATGTGAGGATTTATAGTCTCTCTGTTGCCACCTTGGCACCACCAGGGAAAAGCTTAAAGCTAGTGGAAATCATCAGTGGAAGCTAGGGATAGAAATACCCCAGGGGAAGATGAACCAAGACATGGATCCAGTGACATTTCAACCTTGAACCAAACCACACCAGAAGGCAGAACAATCCATGGGCTACTCAGTTGCAGAGGCAGTTACAGTCTTGACTTTGTCTAAGGCAGTTTGAATTGGGTTTTCCATCTCTTGCTTTTGGGGAAGAATCCGATAAAATTCCCCTTAATTCCCAAATCTTCCCATTCCTTTGAGCCAAATGAAGATAACTGAAGTAATGGAAGCACAAAAACAATGGTTGTGTCCTTGGGTTCAGAGTCCATGAAAATCCTTCGAACATGTTTTTGTGACCTCCCATGTGCAAGACACTGGAGAGGATAAAAATGACCAAGACAAAGCCTGGGACATTAAGAGCATGGAAATAAGCAGGGGACTAGGATAGGTAACAAATAATTAGCAATGAGGTAGGTATTTTATTTTCACCTTTTATAAATCATAAAATTGAGGTGCTGAGTTTAAGTAACTGTCTCAAGTGGTGACAGAACGAATGAGGAATGGAGTTGTGAACCAAAGTACTTTGATTTATACAAACTGCCAGCCAGCCAAGAGTAGGAAGTATTATGTGCTGTCTGTTTGAAACTCATATACCCACTTAGTCCACCAGTTTATGATATATCTATTAGTAATAAAAATAACATAACTGTTGTTATAAAGAATTTGATTAGCCTTTGTCCCTGGTTCCTAGAAGGAAAACCAAACTCCTGAGATTTCCTCAGTGATGGGATTTCTTTGTTATTCATAGGGGGCCCTGGTAGTTTATGCTAATGAGGTGACTCATGGTGGGCCCCTAGTCAGCTTATGCTAACAAGGTGATTTAGGATGGGGTAGGCCACACTGCAGAAAGACCAACTATGACCTTACAGGGGTGGAGCTTTGAACCACATGGTATCAGCCAAAGTCCTGATCTCCAGGGAACACAGGGAAGCTGGGGTTTGAGTTCAATCATGCGGCCAGTGATTTACTCAATCGTGCAAACTTAGTGAGACTCATGGTGAGCACACTGATGGGCTGGGAGGGTGACTGCCCCCTGATTCCACAGGGGAGACACACGAGCTCCCTCTTCCTGCCTTACCCTTACCCTCTGTGTCTTTCATTTGACCAGTCCTCCTGATTTCTATCCTTCACAATAAAACATAATAATCATTAGTATAGCACTTTTCTGAGTTCTGTGAGTCCTCTAGTAAATTATCAAACCCAAGAAGGTCGTGGGAACCTCCAAACGTATAGCCAATCAGTCAGAAGTACAGGTGGCCCCTGCTGATCTCCTAAGTGTGACTGGCCGCTGAAGTAAGATCAGTCTTTCTGGGGACTGTGCCCTTTAACTTGTGGGTCTTCACTAACTCCAGGTGGCTGGTGCCACAATTGAATCATGGTACACTCAGTTTAAACCAACTGGGTTAAAATGAGATAATGATATCATACCATAATGAAATTTTAGGGTCTTTTCAAAACCAAAGAAAATACTGTACTTCAAATCTGAGAGTAATACCATGGTATTTAAAGAAAAACTAAATGTTCCCTTGGTCTTTTCTCCAATAAAGCATAGCTAATGTTCCAGAAGGGTCTTAGGGAATGCCTGGAGCTCTTGAGAGACAATTTGATAAAAAGACTTGTAAAGAGGGGTGTTTTTCAGCAACTTCTAAATTAGAGTTACTGATGTTCACACCTCCTGGTTGGAGGATGAAAGACAAACAAAAGAATTAGGGTTTCACATGAACATAGCCAGATAGGAATTCCCTTCTGCAGCTCATTCTGTAGGGACTTGGAAAGGAGCTTCTGAAGCCCAGGTGGTCACGTGACTGAAGAGCCTATGTGGATGGACCCAGAGCTCAACTTCAGGTTATTTAATTCCTACCCCTGTGTTTTTTCTGCCATAAGATGCTGGTATAAGGATTAAAAGGGTTTTTGCTAAATCCATAAATGGAACATATTTACATATTCATTATTTATGATCATTTTTATAGTTCCTGAAAGAGTACTTCCCTCACTTCTCCTCCACTCCGTAATACCCTGCACATAATCTTATTCCCCTTGAGAGAGGGACTTTACCAGAAAACCACTAGCATTGCCAGGAAGTACTGAATTCTGATATAATGTCAATGATCATGATTTTATACGTTCTATGCAGTCACAGTATTTTCTCCAGCAGACTTCACCTGTGCTGAGCCAAGCATAGACTTGGCCACCAAGAGTAAGGGGGAGAGAAGGATGGCTTGAGGAAGTTACTAATGAATCGTGAATCTAATTAAATAGAAAGGAGGTGAAGACAGACATGGGTGAGAATGGTGAGGATATGGAGGGGTCACTAGACTAGAGGACTGCAAACATAAAAGAACTGGTTTTATGGGGGACTTATGGGCAGAGTGGCAGGAAATGCGGGCAGATGCCGAGATACTTATCTAGTCTCACCATAAGTCTTCTGGGTTCAGAGGGCCAGCAGGCCCAACCACACTCGCTGGTTGCATTTGGAAGAAAATATTTATAACTCAAAATCAAAACAGTGGTAGACCCAAGCGTAAAGGCAAAAAGTCAGTTTATATCCTACACACCTGAAAATCAAAATTACTAATCTTATGGATGTTTTGTTCACAATTTATTTTGAAGTTATTGGTAGCGTCTGACAGATTTTCAAGTGAAATTTTTCTAGACCTTTTAAAACTGTGCCTCCCTAGATTGCATATTAGCTATACTTAAAAAATAGTGCCCCCTGAGGCATTCCTGAAATCAGGCACAAAACAATAGCCCATCTACTTGATGTTCCAGGAAAGTAGGAGGCAGTTTAGCGGCTTATTGACTTAAAAACACTCCTCTCTCTCCAAATCTACCCTGTCACCCCTGCTCCATGGATCTCAGCCAGTATCACAGCATGTTTTTCTTTAGGGCAATTAGGAAGCCATTGTAAAATGTTCTTCACAGCACTTAAGAACCTAGTATCATTTGTTTATTGTATAAATACATATTGCTCATTTACAATGTGCTATGTACAGTTTTAAATGCTTTATAGATATCGAATCATTTGATCCTAAAATACTTGGGCCTACTTTGTAGGTTTATTTTTTTTATTATATGCTTTTTTCAAATAAGGAAACAGCTACGGAAAGGATAAACAACTTGCTCCAGGTTGTAGCTAGTAATTGGCATGATTGGAGCCTAGACCATCTGATTCCAGAACAGTGCCTCAGCCACTCCACTTTCCTGCCTTTCAGTGGTTCTGCCAGTGGGAGAGTGAGAGGAGGCATTCAAGGAAACGGAAACATAACTAGCAAAGAGAGGGAGAGAAATTGGAGAAAGTATTTGAAAAACTCAGTGTCCTTAGACTTAGTGGCTTCTTTGATGGTGACATGAAATGGGAGTGGCAATTAGAAATAGTTATGTTAGTAACGACATTAACTACCAGAATGAACAAACAAAGCAAATATTGCCGAAGAAAGTAATGTATTACTGTGTATTGACAGCATCATTCCTGAATCTCAGATGGCCTCAAGCCCTTTGCTAAAATAGAATTTTTTTTCAGGGAGTGTGTGGAGGGTCCCCAAGACCAATCTAAGTTCAGTAATTCGTCAGAAAGACTCTAAGACTAAGCATATGATTTTAGTCATTTAATATTTATTACAGTGAAAGTATAAA
Organism: Smutsia gigantea; assembly: GCA_032199065.1. Taxonomy (NCBI): domain Eukaryota; kingdom Metazoa; phylum Chordata; class Mammalia; order Pholidota; family Manidae; genus Smutsia; species Smutsia gigantea. Next base: position 15,358 of record JAVSCE010008609.1, read on the forward strand.
AACAAATCAGCAAAGGGTAAAGGCTCATGGGACATAAATAAGGAGGAAACCAGGCACTGATTTTTGAGTCTCCTACCTGTGGACTCACACAGAACACACCTAATTCTTCTAGCAATGAGTTGTGACAACTTTGAAGTATTTTCTGCCAGGGAGACCCATCAGATGCTCAGAACCCAAGGTTTTTGTTGGGGACTTCTTACATAGGCACCCTCTGCCTAGCACATATTCAAATTCCTGGCTCCAAAAGCAAAAGCAGGAGTTCAGCATAAACCACATTATTTGTACCGTTTAGGCACAATGAGCCGCTCATCATCTAAGGAAAGCTTTGTATCAGTGTAGGGAACTGTTCCTCAGCTGAGTTCCAAGGTGCAAGCCAAGGGTCCACCTTGCAGGCAGGATTTCTAAAAGTAGACAGTTGCTCAGGGCTATGATGCTAAATGTTTCCTGCACAGATGGTGTCCAGAAAAATGTTTTTTTACAAGTTAAAGGACATTGCCTTTTCTTCTGAGCAGAGATCCTGTGTGAAAGAGGATCCATGTTTTTGTTAATACATTATTTGATGCATGTTTGTGATAAGATGGAGACACTAAATTACAACATGCTCAAAGCTGGCCTTTTGTGCAGACTGGGGTTGAGGCCTCAGGCTGGGAAAACAAATAGCGGCAAACACCCTCACATTCTAAGACATAGCTCAAGGCACTCATGCAAGTCACGCAGAAAGGGTGGCTCTGGTGAACTGCCCAAACCTTCGTCTATCCTCGCCTCAGGGGTTTATGGGGTGGTGGTGGTGGAGGGCTTAATGAGACCTGGATGCTGAATAGATGAGAGGAACTTTTTCATCCTTTGGGCAACACATGAATCTCCCTGTAGAAGCCTAGGGAAAGAAAGGGTCCAACCAGCAAGGGGCTCATAGATTTAATGTAGAGATAATAGAGGTAATGTTTCTGAAAAACCTGAATTTTCTTAGGGTAAATCCATATCTGGTACAGTGCTTTAGGATTGAAGAGAAATATCACATCTATTATTGAAAAAGGATTAGTTGGCTTTAAAATATACTAAAACTGAAGGATGGAAAATTTATGGTAATATTTTTAATGAATATGAATAAATGTATGATGATATAAAATATATGTGTATAATAAATTGCTATGATGGGATGCAGGGGTATCCATTTCTTGTGTTTAGTAAGAATTATTAATTAAATGCACATTTTTCAGGTATCCAGGAATAGTCCAGGCAGATTGGATTTAAAAGAAAAGTTTTATACCTGAAAGTCAAACACCAGTAGACATACAAGTAAACAGTGAAACTCAGTATCTTTATGGCATATTGTACAGACTTGAAAGATAACCTTCCCAATGTTGGGACTGTTTTGTTTATAATTCATTTTGAGGTTGTTGGTAATGGTTGCCAAATTTTCTTGTAGAATTATTCTAGACCTTTCAAAACATGTATTTTTTAACACAGAAGAAATTCTTATAATCTCAATTGGTTTAAATTTATGGCCCTAGCCATTTTTCATTTAATAGTATTTAGACACACTAGACCATGGTATACTTAATATGAAAACTGCTGATTTTCCTAAGTCTGATTTTCTTGTTTAAATATTTCCTAATACTTTGTTTTCTAGAATTTCAATAGTAATAACAATACCTTACAAAATAAAAAGACATTAGCATTTTCCTCAGGTGAAATAAAATAAATGAATAGCAGACAACTTATGTCGGAATATCAGTTATGAAATTTGATTTACGCATGCTTTAATGTGTCTATACCCTATCAAATTAATCATGAAATGACTGATTTTTTCATATATCTTCTAATTGCAGTGCATATGATGTTAAATGTTATTTTACCTATACATTTACACACATATTAAATGCACTTCTGAATTTTCTAAAAAAGCTGTAGAGATTCTTAAAGACATAGCTTTTACAGTTTTCCTCTGAAAATATGCAACTGCAATGAACTATTAAGGAAATCAGCAATCGTGTGTTTCATTCCATAACTCTTTTCAGACATTCAAGAGAATGTCTACTATACTTGAATGCAATCGGTCATAAGCTTTAATCATTTTCAACAATAATTATATACTCAGTTTTCACATTACAAATACTCTTGTACAGAAATATTTCCTTTTATTTTGTTCCAAATACCCAGAACACTACCAAAGGTTTCATCTCTGTAACTCAATTTGTTAAGGAATAGCTTCTGCTCTCTCTGGTTTTATTCATTTGTATAATGTTAAGATCTATCATTCAAAATATTTATAGATTTACTGGAAATATGTTATTATCCTCTTTCATCTAATGGGAAACTTCAAAAATTAAAAGGAATAGAGAAGAAAAATAAATTTAAGAGGGTAAACAATGACAGATAACAGGTAGTGTAAACTAAGGTGTTTTTTCATTTGCATCCTGTACCATGACAGTGAAAACATTAGATTTTTTTTCTGTTTACCTTTTGCCAGAAATTCTTACTCCCCTAAATAATTACTCTCCTAAGGTCAGAAAAAGAAAATTAAGTTATATAACTACTGAATACAGGTTGTAAACATTAAATGCACACTTAGGGCTGACTATATTTCAATTTTAGTATTTAAAAAATCAGTGAAATCCTTTTAAAGATGTTTATATTCTGCCAACATCTCTCATTCAAGTTTTTGAAAAAAGGAGATGTGGGTGGTAGTGACTAATTGAAATAGCAGCTACTATTTACCACGCAAGTTTGGACAGATTATATTTATGATAGCCTCATGAAATCAAAGACATTGAATACAGATTCAGACAACTGAGGAAGGCAATTGGGTTTTATATGACATACTGAGTGATCTGATTTATTAAAATTCATTAACACTTTTTGGCCACATACACTGTCAAGTATTGAGCAAGGCTATGGAATTGCAAGATGACTCAAAATATCCCTAGCCTTGAATTTCTTACAGGCTAGTGGGGGATGCAAACACATAAATCACTTCAATAAGATTTTTAAAGAGTTAGTGTGAAATAAATTAAAATCACCATGCTTCTCGTTCAGTCTTTCCCAGCTGTGTAAATGGTAACTCAATCCTTCTAGTTACTCAAGTCATCTTTGACTCTTCTTTTTCTCATTTCAAACTCTGGGCAATTTCTGATGACTCCACCATAAAATATTCACAGAATCTAATGGCTTCTCACCAACTCTCTCGCTACTCTCTGGCCAAACCAACCACCAGCTCTTACCTGGATTATTAAATAAAGACCAATCTGTTCTGCCTGCTTCCACATTTATGCCTTGTAAATAATTTCTAAAAAATTAGATTGCTTCTAACGCAACACAAGTCTAATCATGTCACTTGCACAAAACCCTGCCAATTGCTTCCCATTTCACTCAGTAAAATCCAACACCCTGAGCGCGGCTAAAGTCTGTACAAGACCTCTTCCCCCTCTGACCCTTTTGGCGCTCCTCCCAGCCTTGCAGTCCCCCACTCACTCCACTCCAGCCATGCAGCCTCCTTCTCTCCCTTGAACTCAGAATGTTCACTTTGTCTCAGGCCCTCCTTCCTCCCTACCTGCTGTTTCCTCTTCCTTGTGGTGTTCTTTCCTTATTCTCTCGTCTTTCCTCAGAAGTCATTTTCTCCCTGTGGCCTTCTTTGTACGTCCTATTTGCAATCCTCCTAAATCCCCAACACCCCTATTCTAATGCCTGAGTCATTCTTTTCTCTAGAGCACTTCCCACCATCTGACACAATAGTTGTTGATGCTTTGTTTTTTGGCTCCCCTGACTTGAATGTTACCTCCATGAGGGCAATTATTTTGTTTTGTTTTGTTGCACTCACTACTTTTTCTCCAGTACTTGGAACAGTACTCAACTCATAGCAGTTCCTCAATAAGTAATTGCCGAATGAATGACTCTCCTTTTGATGTGCTCTCTGATCCTCTAAGGCAAACTTAGGCATTCTCTTTCTGGGTGTCCATCAAAATTATCACACATATGACATTTGTTCATGTGTCAGGAGGTGTGCTGACTCTGACTTTGACTACAGGGATGGGGCTGGCTACCTAATTTACAGAGCCCAGGGCAAAATGTAAACGTAATGTCCCTTGTTCAAAAATCATTAAGAATTTCAAGTTGGCAGTTGCCAAGTATCTAACCAAGTCTGGGACTCTTCTAAGGACAGGTTATATGCCCCTGAAGCTAACTCAGTATGGGAAGTATATGTGTATCTCTTCATCTCCATATCCCAACAGATAGCAATATCCCTGGTGCAGAGTAGGTTCTCCATACATATTTGTTGATTGAGTGCCTGTATCCTTATCTAGGATTTGAAAGTATTCCACCTGCTTAGTACCATTACAAAACAGCCCTACTTTTAGAAACATAGTTAAAATGGGGAGTCTGTAGCAAGTTCAATGTATTTTGTATGTAATAAGACAGTTTGAAGGGGAAGGCAGGATTAGGTGTTGCCCTAAATTCTAACTCATTTTTCACTCTGACCCACATTGATTTTCAATACTTTCTAAGGTTTCTATCTAAGTAATTAGAAAAACAAGATTAATAGAGGAACATATTTTACCTTACCAAATAAGTCTTTTATTTTTTTCAAGGTATAAAGTAATGTCCTTCAAGGCAGTTTTCCCTAGAACCATAAAGGTAATAGATTGAATTAGTGGTGCATGTATTTTGTGGATTGAATGTATTAACTGAAAATAGCTGGTCTACTATCTAGTGATCCTTTTTGTTTCCTTGAAGCAAGAACAAACATATATAATCAAATCATCTATAATATTCAGTTACCAATAAGCTACTTTTCAACTTACAAAGAGTGGAGAAATTTTTTACATCAGTGGCATATTTTAAAGAGAATGAGAATTTGCAAATGAACTTTAAATCCCAAGAGGATTTTCTTTAAAGAATAGAAGGCATGCCTATTTACAGGCTGTTTTAGAGAAAATGGTGATTCTATTTTCTGTGCCAACTTAAAAAAAATCCGGAGGTCTCTGAAATCTGCAATGTACTGAATACATGGATAAAAAGAGATATGATTGAATTAGTAAAGAGAGTGAGCCTTTTATAGGAGTGAGAGCAACACAGAATCTTCAGGTAGTCTATCCTTTTTCATTTCCTCAAGGTCAAGGCAGCATTTTGCTATAAAGGACAACAATGGCATGATAATACCTCACATCTGTTAGCACTTTTTATTTTTCAAGGGACTTTTTTCTGTTCTCACAATAGCATTGTTAGGAAAATAGAACAGGTAAGTTATTTTTATATCCCTCAGAGAATTGTGCATGTACACACTGAACAAAACTTAAGCAAAAAGAGAAGAAAATGAGGAGCAAGTAAAGAGTATGAGAACTCAGTGATCACTTAGAATAGATTATTTTTGCTACTGTAAAAATTTATTGTAATTTTAACATTTTATTACTGTCACTAAATTATATACAAATCTATAAAGTTTTAAGTTTATTAGCCCCTTACAAGCATTATCAGAAGACAGAAATAAATGATTAATTCAGTATAAAGTTCAGTATCATGAAGATTTTCAATCTTTCTTTTAAATCTCTGATAAACCAGTATTATTTTCTTAAAATTTGCAAATACAAGGTACATGTTATAACTGCTTATTGTTATTATTAACTATCATAACTGCTATTTTCTGAACATACATGTATTTTTTCTACCTGAGAAACTCAAAACAACTTCATCACATTTTGAATTCAGTGTATACGATGCTATCCTCTGAATTCAGATAATAACTCAAGGTAAAGTTCTGAACTGACAAATTTGATATTTTGAAAAGCCAAATTAATAAAAATTTTTGGAATGACTTTTATAGTATTCGATAATTCTATGTTGCACATAACCAATAACTTAAATAAGCCCTACATTTAATTGATATAATTCAAAACTTTTTTTGGAATAAAAGAATGTGATATGATTATTTTGAGAATTAACTGGCTTCTTCTGGGAAAATTAAAATTCAAAGATCACATTTTTGCATATATTCTATTCTTGATGTGTCTGAAGAAAGAAACAGTTAATGAGACTTGCAAAACCTGGAAGAAAAGGAAATTATAAGATATCAAAATGTAATCAATAAGAATAATTTGTAAAGTTAACACTTACTATATAATCACCAAAATGCATGCTGTAAAAGGAAAAGATCAAAATTACATAGTAAGGTACATATGGTTGTGAATTAGAAGTCTTCAGACTGAGTTGTCTAGAGTAACCCATCTGTCATTAAGTTCATTTATAGAGGGGATTAAGGAATAGATTGTTCAATTTCAATTACATGGGCTGTCAGTGGGGTAGAGGTCCTGATGAACGGCTGATCTGTTTTTTAGTTCATCATCTATGTCATCAATCCTATAACTGCCTCTGACACACAGATGTTCTCCCCCATCCAAGTTACTGAATTTATCAATGAATGCATGAGTATGTGATTGAATAGGTTTCCTCATGTCAAATATCTGCCAAGATTTCACAAGTTTGCCACCTTGCAAATTGCCCAACATGGTGCTCTCACTGCTGAGATATGAAATATTATTTTATATCACAAAGCAATGAAATCACTATCCACCAGGATGACCACCTACTAACAGGCTCTCCCCACTTGGCTGATTTAGGGGTATAACCTTCAGCTAAGATCTACACCTCTCCTGGTTGTAAATAGTCTTAAGGTCCAGACTCCAGTCAGATTAATTTGTCAGATTAGGTCTCTACCTGGTTGTCCTGCTGTTTATTCTGTATATCTTATACCTAGTATTTTTTTTCTTTGAACATATGAACAAAAGCTTACCTCTGAAGCCAAAAGCCCAAAGTTAATTCCAATTAATGTGAAAGCATTAGCATGAAACCATGTGTTGATTTTATTTTCACAACCCTAAGAAAAAAGGAGATGCTTAGATTGATTTGGAGATGGAAATGGTTTTATACATAATTCTATTACAAAGAAGAAGAGATATAGGGATTAGTAATTTACCAAAGCGTAAAAAGCAAGTCAATGACTAACCTGACCCTGGACTTTTTAGCCCAGGGGAGCTTCCTAGGATAGCAGGATTACTCAGCTGCTACTTGTAAAGTTGCTAATACATTGCCATGTAACTGAACCAGAAATGTATTAAGTTTTGACAGGGATCTTATTTTCTGAATACTACTGTAATTCAATAGGGTATATACTACCCCCTAAAATAAATTTTTCCCAAGTAGAAGAAGCTTTTAAAAAAAACACAAACACTCTACTATCTATGAGTGAATTATGTAATTGAAAGATATATAAAATTAGAATAACTTCAACATATCAACTATATTATAAAGTATCAAAATTGGGGGGGATGGAAACCCTTAGGTCATCAACATCCCATACCTGTAAATAACAACTGCTCCAGGCGAACCTCAACTCCTGCTTCTAGCACATTTATCTGAACACCACTTTTGTCATCGCTAGGGTCCCCTCCCTTCAGTTTGGCCAATCCTCGTACTTCTTTACTTTAGGCATTACGTCTCCCTTACCAAACCTATACACCAGGGATTTGCCAAAAATGTCTCCTTTCTCTGCAGGGATTTGGGAAGGAGAGTTGGGGAAAAAGATTGATGGTATCCCAAGTTCTAGGAGCACCTGGATCACACACTCCCATAAAGTTTATTTAGTTTACGATATACCTGAAATGATACTACAATTTACCAAATCATAGGTACAGTTTCATGAAGTAGCTAAGAACAACGTGAATCACATTGCTTTTATATTAAAAAATTGTTCTGAATTCTAAATTGATTTGCAAAAAAAAAAGGCACTGTAAACACTCAGAGAAGGCTTATCTTTACCTCTAAGTAAGTTGCATTCAGTGGCTCATCACAAAACCACTTTCTTAATGTAGAATTTGTGCAAGAACATGGCACCTGTTCTGAATTTTCTTTATTCTTATTCTTTATCCAGTCTGTGTAATTGTGTTGGCCACAACACTGTAACTAAGAAAAAGAGTCTATGAATTTTACTATAAATTATTTAAAATGAAGTTAATTATGATTTTCATGCATAATAAAGTATTTTTCTGTGATGAAGATAATTCATTAATTTATTCCCCATTGAAACGCAGTGATTTAAACAGGTACACACAGTTTTGTTTGTTCATTTAATGCATTACTTTGTTGCTGGTATTGATGTTAATCAGAGCTAAATATCTCTACTCATATAAGTAGGCTATGTTTGGAAGAAATTGTTTTATCTGAATTTATCTTATAGGAGCCCAGGATGAAGATAAACTTGACTTACAAACTATAAACTATGTTTTGGGCCAATACGTAGAAGAAAGAATCATCTTAGCCATATCCTCCTCCCACCTGTGGCAGTTCTCTTTATATTTATCCAGAATATGTTGCCATATGTGTTTAATGTACGTAGGGAGATTCATGGTTATTTCTACTTTCTTAGGATTTATATGAGACATGGAACTTTCAATTTTGTATTGTGTGTAAAGCTGCCACCAAAAACCAAAAAAGATGATAAGGACAGTAGTCATATAAATGACCAAACATCTAAGCATTGTCTCATTTCTAATCCTATAGGGTTGAGTTGGGAGGATATGAAAGAATCAGCTTATATTTTTGCCATTTAGAAAATAAGAGATAGTTAAAGTGAGTATTTCATTGTTTTCTAAACTTATTATTGAAAGTTGTAACATCGGTACCACCGATGCCACAATTTGTCCCAGCGATCTTGGAACAATCTGGGAATGCTGAAAATGGTGCTCTAGAGTTTGGGTAATGAAAATAAGTTTGACCAGTCAAACCTACATATACTATCTCAATTATATCCATAGCTAAAACTCTAAGCTTGATTCTCAGTAATGGAAGTGATGTCATCCATAGTACTGTTTTCCTGTTTATCAGCTTACAACCATGGAAAGGTTCAATCCTCTGCTATTAGTCACAGTGCAATCTGAAAATACAATACATGCCCAGATCATGTACATCAGAGGAAAAGCAAGATAAGTAAAAGCACTTATAACTACATTTTGATTCTCCTAAAATGCATATATGTTATTACTAAAAATATTATTATTATGTGAGGCACCTAGTTTCAGTTAAGAGAACGAAACCTAGTGCCAGGCTGTTTGGCAGTAAGTCTTGCCTCTGCCACTGATTAGCTTTGTGGCCCTGGGTAAGTTACTAAATTTCACTGTCCCTCATCTTTAAAATGAGGATAATAGCTTTGCCTCATTGGGTTGGGAAGAGTAAGTGAGTTAATATAAGCACTTACAAAAAGGTCTGGCACTACGTAAATGGCTGCTATTTTCCTTATCAAGCCCTTACTCCATTCCAATTGCTGATCTATACCTGTAAACTATTTGGCTGACAATACCCGTTTCTGTGCCTGCCCACAAAAATCTGAAGTGTGAAATAATCATCCTAACAACATCAGCTCTCAAGTATTAGTTGCTTACTATGTCCCAGATCCAAGGCTTTCTATACATTTACAAATCAGTTCATGTATTCTTGCCAACCAGAGTAAGGATTATTCTGCTCATTTTACTAATACAGAATCTGAAGTTAGGAAGGTTACTTGCCCAGGGTCACAGAGCTACTAGCTGGCAAACCTGACGTTCAGGCTCAGAAAACCACATGCTGCTCTGCAGCCAGCGGGGGCTGTGCTCAGGCTCTCCTCCCCCGGGTGTGCCAGTGCAGATCAGCCCACTGGACAGAAGACCACCAACACTTTCACAGGCGAGACCATGTTAAAATGCACATCAACCCAGAAAAGGAAATAAAATGATGTTACAAAAGGAGGATAAACCTCAAGGTTTGTAAGTGGGAACAATGCTATTCCACCCAGTTTGTCTGAAAGTCATACAAGAACCGCTCATTTCTCTGCCCCTGTCCCCTGCCCTTCCTGTGTCCCCCTCTCCAACTTTGTTCACATTTGACCTCCAATTTTTAGTTTTATGCTATGTTTTTCTTACTGTTTTCTGTAAAGTATTCAGAATAGTCCACTTGGGTATTTCTGCAGGCATATCGTGAGCTCCATACTCGGAAATGACTAAATCAATTTCATCATGCCATACTTGCTGAACCTGTTGAAAGTTGTATTAAAAGTGAAAATTTGATAGCAATGTTCCTTATAGTTCCTCATAAAAAAGTATTCAAAGGAAGTTTTCCGCTTATTTCTAAGTGTTTTATTTCTTCAATTATTTTTAGCAATCTGAGTGTTGAGACTTTTGTTCTTTCTCATTGTGATCTATTGGAAGAATATACTAGACTTATTTTATGATTAGGAAGAAAGTTATGTGATGTTCTCCTGAATATCTAGGGGTTCCTGTACCCTCAGGAAAAATTGTGAAAGCCTTTGGAATGGACAAAAAAGATTACTATCTTTTCATTGGAAACTAGGCTTTCTCTAGCATACGCTCAATGTCCTCCAATTCTGTGAGGGTCTGTACCTTTCATAGTTTTAAACTTACTTTAAAACTTAGTAATTTGTACAAAACTATTGTTAGGCAAATGATTTTTTTTTTTGGTCAGAAAATTACAAGTGAGTTTTTCTTGGTGGGGGTGCAATTTATCCATCCCCTTTCCAACCCTGTTCACTGTATCTATTAAATGATGCCTTTAATAAGTGTCGTGTCTTTGGACTCTCCTTTGAATTTGTTTTTATATCTTACTGGTTCTCACATTAATCAAGATATTAAGTAAAATAATTAACCTGTGTCTATTATATATTTTATAAGAATTAAGATTTTTAATTTAAAAAATCCTTTCACAATATTAAAAAAAATCAGAGCTGAAAGTTTTGAAGAAAACTTTCAAAATGTAGATATTGCAGAACTAAGTTTTAATAGTAATTTATTTAAGCATTTAAAAGTTTGTATCACTTTCATAACTAATTCCTAATTTGGTCCTCAAAAATACCAAAAGGTAGAAAAGACAGATACTATTCCCATTTTATGAACAAGGAGATAGATAATTGGAGGATTTAATTATTTGCTTTGTTTACATGAATAAGGAAGAGGAGCTAAGGCTTGTAAATATGGTTCACTTGAATTATAATCTAATGATTTCTCATTGTATTATGCCATCTTTGAATTATGAAAACTAAGCTGGTGGGAATACTACAATTATTAAAATATGTGTACAGGTTAAACTCTTACACAGTTACTTATACATCTATGCTTTATTTAATACATCTATGATTAGAATGGTGTAGTGTTATTTAAATTGATAAGTTATCTAACTTATTCTCTAAATTAATTTGTATTCAGAATAGAATATGATGTTTTTCCATATGATATTGTTCTGGGGAGGGGACTGACTTATGCCCTCATTCACTCTCTGAAACATTATTTGAGAGATCCATAGAGCATTTGAATAACCTTAGTATATAAATGAGTTTCATATATAATCTATGAGGACTTTATGAATAAAATTCTCTCACATATATTTGATTTGGCAAGCATCCTTTGAGGCACACTAAGTTAGGCACTTTAAATGGCCTAAAAGATTTAGAGGCTTGTAAGAGCTTGGTTCAGTCTGAAGGTAGAAAACCAATCAGTGTAAGCAAAGCTGTTAGCTCTGGGATCAGTTAATAAGTGTTTGAATCCAGGCTCTGTCATTGGGCCATGATATATTTTAGCAAGTGTTTCTCCTCTAAAAGCCTCAGTTCCTTGCTTTAGAAAGTAGGAACAAACAAATGCATCTCCAGGGCTTGTTGTGAGGGTCAATAATATAATACCTATAAAGTGCTTATCAAAGACTCTGGCACATGGTAACTATTATTAAATGATAGCTCTTACTATCCTTAAAATAGGTGGAGAGGAGGATGTGACTAATACTTAAGTAAATCTGGAGGACACTGATAAACTATATTTATGTGTTAAGAGTCTATAATTGTCATTTTTAGGTTCTATCTCCAGTTCCTAAGCTTAGGGGCTGAGTAGGGATCTGGTGCTTTCACCAAAATAGCTTTACAGGACTCACTTGCTATATATATGCACACGTGCTCGTGCACACACACACATTTTTGGTTGTGGAGAGAAGAAATTCGGGCCACAACAATAGGCCCTGGGTGATTAGATATCCAGGGGAGATTCCAACCACCAGAGAGTAAATGAAATTGGAGGGCAATGCTGTTATATTCAGAAGATTTTGTTGGGATTTGGCTATTACTTAGGAATCTACATATAAAGAGAATTTGAAGGCTAGGACGCATCGGTGTTAATCGGGGGCTCCTTCAAAATTAATTAAAGGGAGGAAGAGCGCTCTTCAGTAGCTACTTTATGACAGGAACTTTTTAAGCCATCAGTTAGTGATAACTGTATTAAAGTAGGAAGGTATTAACCATACTTTACAGGTGAAGATACAAGCTTAAGGCTGTGGGGTAATTAATTGATCTCTAGTCATCTGCAGATCTGTATAACTTCAAGTCTTCCGTGATACAAAGACAGACCTTGAGTGCCCCCAAACACTGAAAGTTCTTAAGCAATTAAAAACAACCTACCTATTAAGGTAAGTTCTGTTACCAAAACCTCTTTTAGGCAACTTATTATGTGCTTTTCTTGAACTTAATCTGAAAAATATAAATTTTGCTGTAACTAATCATATCACTCATGACCATACCTGTGCAAAATACATGAATTATTCAGCCCATCTTATTTAAATGAAATTGCTAAACTTCAAATTAGTACAAGTCTAAAGATATTTCTTTATAAAAACAGAATATAATATAGTGACTGCGTCTGTAGTGGTAGCCAGGGTTGCCTGGAGGGCCGATTTTGGATTCCCCACACTCAGCATCACCTCGTCCCCACCTCCTCATTCTTTATTATTTACAACCTTTGCATATTTTGCAGAGTAGGACAAGTTCCTCTAGCCCACCTTTCTTATCTGACCCTTGATCCCTTCCTATATAAAATTCTAATACTTCCACTGAATCCTTTTTTCCTCCAAAGACATTTACCGTTAGGAATTAATATAGGCTCACAGGTCTCAATCATTTAAAATATCCAGCTTTCTTTAGATTTCAAATAAAAGGATGATCTTTCCATACCTCGTTTTTCTTTGTGAAGATGAGTGCTGACAGTACAAGCTGACCTCCAAAGGCCCACATTAACAGTACCGCATACTAAACAGAGGGAGAAGAGAGATGACACTATGCTTCTGATACAGTTTTTAGATGCTACAATGGTGGAAAAATGTACATCATATGAAATATACAGTCTTTATATATATATGTATATATGTATACACACACACACACACACACACATTGGTGAAGTTTCCTGTCCTCATATCCATGACTGAAATCATTCAAACAGAAAGGCAAAGAAAAACAATCATTTCACATTTGGAGAACAGTAGAAAGAGAGACATGATAGTGTTTCCTGAGAAGCCTAACAGACTACTTGGTCTCATGGAGTTGCTGATGATATCTTCTTTATTCAGACCTAAACCTGTCATAGAGGGGAACTCAGTTATCTGGACCTCCCCTTAACACACCATTCTGTTAACACTAGAGAACTCTCTAAATTGTGACTTACTATTAAATCGTTCCATCAAGTACAAAATAACAACAAAAACCTGGGAAGTAACAAAAGCAACTGTAATAGTAAAGTTAAGTCTGTATGTACATTTGGACTCTTCCTTTGAAAACTTGAAATAGTTCTATCCAAAGCCAAATAAAATGATTTTCTCACATATTCATTTATTTTTTAAAACTTATGGCCACTGCAGTTTTCTTCATTATAGTAGCACAAAGTGATAGATACTACGTAGAATTCATAATAATTTCAAGTTAGCAGTCTGAATATTTTACTGACTAAAATATACATAAGAATGATTTGTTGTGAGGTGGTGGAGACCCCAGGGTGAAATGAAGGTGTGGCTTCCCACTCTGTCTACAATGCCTCTGCCAGCGGGTCATATATTCAGATAAAACATAGGTAATGATTATCAATAATAGACAGCCATTGGTCCCTGTGTCAGGCATGAGTCCTTTAATTGCCGTGTCACTGGGATCTTGACTGTCTCAGGGGAGGGGTACTGCAGAGAAGGATCTGCAGTGGTGGCTATGGACAAATCCTTCACAAAGGGCTTCACTGTTAATGCCAGTACTGGGATATACTGGATGAAGAACAGCTCTTCCTCTTCCAGCCTATGCCATCCAAATAGCAGAATGAATAGATCTGAAGGGACCAGGTGACCTGGGGAAACGAGAACTTTCATGATAACCTGTGGAGACCAACAGCCAGTGTCCAGGGCGACCACCAAGACTCCCAGTGGCACATAAAAGCCAAGGATGTCTGCATTCCTCTGGGCAAGAGACACCACGGCTGCAGTCGAAATTTCCATCTGCTTGATCAGAGACTGCCTGTGAATTAAACCTGATTTTATTTAAAGAAAATGTGAAAGCGTATTTCACCTGTATCTGTGAATTGTGATCCATACCTGCCACCTATATGGTTACTGGCTCATGTTCAGGTCTATATTCCTGATCTTAATTTATCTTTTCATTTTACATGCTGAGGGAGAGATAGTGTGCTAGCCAGATGCCAGAGTCTGGTCTACTCAGCAGTTATATTTTCTCTTTTTTAAATAATAAATTCTGACCTCAGTTTTAAGTTAGCTTCCCACAGGGCATGCCCATAGGGAGAAAATGTGCTGACTAAGGACATGTTTCCTTTTCCTTGCTAAACTACTTTGCTCACTGACTTATGCCCTTTATTCTGACTTCAGTCTTCAGATTCTTTTTTTTTTTTAATATAATTTATTTTATTATCATTAATTTACAATTACATGTGCAATATTACGATTATTAAACTACCCCTTCATCAGGTCCCCCACCAACCCCATTACAGTCACTGTCCATCAGCGTAGTGAGATGCTATAGAATCACTACTTGTCTTCTCTGAGTTGTACTGCCCTCCCCGTGCCCCCCCAACATTACATCTGCTAATCGTAATGCCCCTTTTTCCCTCTTATCCCTCCCTTCCCGCCCATTTTCCCCAGTCCCTTTCCCTTTGGTAACTATTAGTCCGTTCTTGGGTTCTGTGAGTCTGCTGCTGTTTTGTTCCTTCAGTTTTTTTCTTTGTTCTTATACTCCACATATGAGTGAAATCATTTGATACTTGTCTTTTCGGCTTGGCTTATTTCACTGAGCATAATACCCTCTAGCTCCATCCATGTTGTTGCAAATGGTAGGATTTGTTTTCTTCTTATGGCTGAATAATATTCCATTGTGTATATGTACCACATCTTCTTTATCCATTCATCTACTGATGGACACTTAGGTTGCTTCCATTTCTTGGCTATTGTAAATAGTGCTGCAATAAACATAGGGGTGCATCTGTCCTTTTCAAATTGGGCTGCTGCATTCTTAGGGTAAATTCCTAGGAGTGGAATTCCTGGGTCAAATGGTATTTCTATTTTGAGTTTTTTGAGGAACCTCCATACTGCTTTCCACAATGGTTGAACTAATTTGCAGTCCCACCAGCAGTGTAGGAGGGTTCCCTTTTCTCCACATCCTCGCCAACATTTGTTGTTGTTTGTGTTTTGGATGTTGGCCATCCTCACTGGTGTGAGGTGATATCTCATTGTGGTTTTAATCTGCATTTCTCTGATGATTAGCGATGTGGAGCATCTTTTCATGTGCCTGTTGGCCATCTGAATTTCTTCTTTGGAGAAGTGTCTATTCATGTCCTCTGCCCATTTCTTAATTGGATTATTTGCTTTCTGTTTGTTAAGGTGCATGAGTTCTTTATATATTTTGGATGTCAACCCTTTATCAGATACGTTTTTTATGAATATATTCTCCCATACTGTAGGATGTCTTTTGTTCTACTGATGGTGTCCTTTGCTGTACAGAAGCTTTTCAGCTTGATATAGTCCCACTTGTTCATTTTTGCTTTTGTTTCCCTTGCCCGGGGAGATATGTTCATGAAGAAGTTGCTCATGTTTATGTCCAAGAGATTTTTGCCTATGTTTTTTTCTAAGAGTTTTATGGTTTCATGACTTACATTCAGGTCTTTGATCCACCTTGAGTTTACCTTTGTGTATGGGGCTAGACAGTAGTCCAGTTTCATTCTCTTACATGTAGCTGTCCAGTTTTTCCAACACCAGCTGCTGAAGAGGCTGTCATCTCCCCATTGTATATCCAAGGCACTTTATCAAATATTAATTGACTGTATATGTTTGGGTTAATGTTTGGATTTTCTATTCTGTTCCACTGGTCTGTGGGTCTGTTTTGTGCCAATACCAAATTGTCTTGATTACTGTGGCTTTGTAGTAGAGCTTGAAGTCAGGGAGTGTAATTCCCCCTGTTTATTCCTCCTTCTCAGGATTGATTTGGCTATTCGGGGTCTTTTGTGGTTCCATATGAATTTTAGAATTATTTGTTCCAGTTCATTGAAGAAAGCTTTTGGTAGTTTGATAGGGATTGCATTGAATCTGTAGATTGCTTTAGGTAGTATAGGCATTTTGACAATATTGATTCTTCCTAGCCAAGAGCATGGGATGCTTTTCCATTTGTTAGTGTCCTCTTTAATTCCTCTTAGGAGTGTCTTGTAGTTTTCAGAGTACAGGTCTTTCACTTCCTTCGTTAGGTTTATTCCTAGGTATTTATTCTTTTTGATGCAATTGTGAATGGAATTGTTTTTCTGATTTCTCTTTCTGTTAGTTCATCATTAGTGTATAGGAAAGCAACAGATTTCTGTGTGTTAATTTTGTATCCTGCAACTTTGCTGAATTCAGATATTAGTTCTAGTAGTTTTGGAATGGAATATTTAGGGTTTTTTATGTACAGTATCATGTCATCTGAAAATAGTGACAATTTGACTTCTTCTTTACCAATCTGGATGCCTTGTATGTCTTTGTTTTGTCTGATTGCTGTGGCTAGGCCCTCCAGTACTATGTTGAATAACAGTGGAGAGAGTGGGCA
>JAVSCE010008610.1:0-99312 GCA_032199065.1 Smutsia gigantea
GCCAAGAGGAAGCTGGGCAACCACCTGCCTTCCAGGTGAGCCCCCAACTTCCCTGCCCTCCTGGAGCCACGGCCTCCATGGCCCCCACTAAAGCTCTTTCTCCTTGGGTCTCTCTTCACCTGCAGGCTGTCAGAGCAGGTAGAGCTGCGCCGTGCCCGGTCGCTGCCCTCTGTGCCACTGTCATGTGCCTCCTACAGTGAGGCACTGCCCAGATGGCTGCCAAACAGCCTTTCGCTAGGGGACGCACTGGCCAAGTGGGAGGAGTGTCAGCGCCAGCTGCTGCTGGGTCTCTTCTGCACCAGCGTGGCATTCCCGCCGGATGCCCTGCGCATGCACACCTCTGCCAGTCCTGTCCCTGAGCACCCGCAGCACCCACCTGGCTCGCCCCCTTGCTGAGTGCCCCTGCTCCAGCCTTCCCCAGCACCCCTGGGTTCCAGTGCTGAGGGACAGGCGCCCCAGCTTCCCTGCCCCATGTCCTGGGGTCGGCTGGGATCCCCATCCCTGGTTTCTCTCTATTCTCCCCATGGAGCAAGGGGATGGGGGCCCCTCACAGCTTTGAGAAGGGGACTTTGCTGTCAGCCTCTTCCACCAACCACTCATTTGCTGCACTGAGTAGGGAGGGGTAGAGGTACATCTCCCCTCACAGGCTATAGAGGGCCTGTCACCTGCACCTTAATCTCCCCCTCCCAGCTTCCCCCCCCAGGGCAGGGGAGAGCAGAGGCCTGGCGTGGGCACCTGGGGGCTCCAGGATGTGTGACCACTGCCTGATGCCCCCAGCGTCAGTGCAGTATTACTCCTGAGAACTTTGCATCTGCTTCTCCCTCTGCATTTCATGTTTTGCTGAAAAATGTTTGTGAAAAATTATTTATTTTTGCCAAAGCAGATGTAATAAATACTACAGCTCAGTCCCTGCCTCCTTCACTTGTATGTGACTACCTGTCCCCATCCCCCCTGGCTGGCCAATGTCTACAACATCCCTCCAGGTCTTCCAGGGGTCCTATTTGTCTTGAGCCTGGCATTTAGGGTGTGCTAATGGGCTTGGGAGTGGGACCCATACATTTGATCCCCACTTTACCCTGAGGCCTGCTGGCTGACTCTTGGATGCAGCTTTCCAAGGACCAGTGGAAGTATTTGGGACCAAGATCCTTGCTAAATAAAAACTCAGAAATGTTTACAAAAGGTGGTGTCTGCACCTCCACTCCATGGTGACATAGTGTGGGGCTGATTTCAGGGTTGGCCTGCTGTGGAAGGTGAGGTCCCAAGCCAGGCAGTGGGACCCAGGAGGGTCAGTGTCCACTCCACTTTGGGCACTTGGCCCAAGGCTCTGTGCCAGGTGTGGCCTCCCCTTGTCATTGCAAACCTCACTGGCCAGGTGCCCACACCTGTTCCCCTGCCCCTACCCTCCATACACAGGAGGGGTCTGGAATATTAGGGGAGGGGAGGTCTGAGCTGACGGGAGCTGGGTTTTGTTCAGGGAGAGACATAGTTTCCTGAAAGCATTCTCTGCCCTGGGCAGTCAGGGGATGCAGCCAGCCCTCCTCAGTGAGCAAAAGAACCCATAGGAGCAGGGTGCTGGAGCCGAGCCCAGCATTTGGCTGGCTGTCCAGAGCTCCTGGTCTTGCCTGGCTCAGGCCCCACCTGTCCCCTCCTCCCATACCATGGAGAAGTTGTGGTGGAGGTGGCAGCCCCTAGCCAACAATAACTGCAGTGGGACTGCAGGACTGGGAGAGCCGGCTGGGCAGGTGCAGGTGCCAGGGGCCGGCCCCCCATCTCAAGATCCTGTCCTATAGGCTCAACCTGGTCTGGCTCTGCAGGATCCCAGGCCCCTTAAGAAGCAGAGGACCCCAGCACCCCAGCGCTGCCAGGGCTGCACGGTGAGGCTAGCCCCTCCAGGTGGGTGAACCCAGGCTGGGGCTGGGGGAGGGCTACCCTCTGGAAAGGATGGGGCTTTCTACCTCAGCAGGAAGGTCACATGCAGGCACCACCCAGCCCTTCCCCACTGGGAACCCAAATCAGGGCTGTGCCCCAAAGGGAGTGCTTGTGTGTGGGGGTGGGGGGGGGTGTTGAGGTGGCAACCTTCTGCCCCCACTCACACATGCACAGGTATTTATGCTGCTGACTTAAGTACCATTTCCTAGTGTATTACATGTTTATTGTGTAAAAATGGGGAAAACCACCATTGGGAGAGTATAGGGAAGAAAAAGTCACCCCACTCCTAAAGATACATGGAAACTATTTGGGTCTATTTCCTGCCTGGCTTTTCCTACACACACTTCTCGGCGCCTTCAATCAGGATCCTCAGGACAGCCTCCTCCTCGTCTTGGTCCTTCTCAGGAAGGGTCCTAGGTCCCCGCTCACCTCCGCACCACTGTGCGCTTTGGGACCTGCCGGGGTCGGGGGCTTATGTAGGGCCGGGCAGGGTGTGAAGCGACAGCCCGGCCGCCCGAGCGGCGAGAGGCGGGGACACGGCGACAGCAGCGGCGGTGGCTCCGCCCGGAGCCGGCGCACGCCGGGGTCCCGGTGCCTACAGGGCAGCAGGAGCCGCTCCGGACCCGGGCCCCCGCGCCGCCTTCTCCCGAGAGGAACGGCCAGGGAGCGCGGCAGGCGCGACGGCACGGCTGACAGGTAGGCGCCTCTCAAGTCCTAACGCCCCTCCCGGCCGCTGCAGGGCGCACCTACCCCTGCGCGTCGCAGTCGGGAACGCCGGTGGCCCTGAGCGCCCTTAGAGACGGCGGCCCGCGGCCCTGTCTCCCGCTTCCCGCCGCCCGCTCCCCGGCGGCCGCGGCGTAGCTTCCGGCCGGGCTGACCTCTGATCCCGCGGAGCCGCGGGCCGCCGATGGGGTGGCAGACCCGCCGGGTGAAGCGACCGCGTGAGGATGACTCTGGCCCCCGGATCCCCTCCTTGGAGGTCGCGCCCTACCCCCTCAGGAGCGCGGGTGGGAAGAGAATCGCTGTGCTGGACTGGGGGAGAGTCCCAGGTACTGGGGTGTCGCCACGCTGGGACTTAGCTTTGGGGAATCCGGGGCCAGGGCGTTGTGGGAACACAGGTGGCTCTGATTAGGGGCGGGGCACCCCTGAGAGCTGGGCAGCCCCGCAGAGGTTCCGGGACTCGGAGGGGCGAGTCTGCGGAGGGAAGGGCCTGGTGCCGGGGGAGGGGCTACCGGCCTACAATGGGCGGACCCTGCACCTGCAGCCCTTGGCCTGGGGCCATGGGAGGGTCTACGGCAGAGAGGGAGGAGCTCGCCCGCCTGCCAGCTGGCTTGAGGCAGGTCCACTGAGCCCCAGACCCTGGGGCAAAGAATTCTCCCACCCGGCCAGCCCTGCACCTGGCGTTCCACGTCCCCAACTCCAGGACCTGTCCAGCTCTTCCAGGGCTGACCACTCCCTCCCCCAAGGTCCCCCCCTCAGCTTCCACGATCCTGCACTTCATTGGCCATCACACAATCTTCCATAGGGGCTGCCTCCCAGATGGTTCCTCCCCCAGCTCGTGCTCTCCCGCACTGGGCTCTGGAGGCTCCATTCACTAGCTCCCGGGGGCAGCCCCCACAGGCCCGGAGCCAGCATCACCTCACCTGTGACACCTGTGCCTGCAGCATTGCCCCGGAGTGGGCGTGAGCTGTACAGCCCCACAGCCTCTGCTCCCTGGACCTCCCCAAACTTCCCACATTCCGATTGGCGCAGGAAGGCCCCTCCGCTCCCTCCCAGCCCCACACGGCCCCAGTCAGCCCTCAGACTCACACTTCACTGGCTCCCTGCCTTCCTTCTTCCCCATTTTTTCTGAGGTCCGCTCAGGCCCTGACTTCTCCTTGGCTTCCCAGCATCCAGCAGCCCAGAATTCCACTGCCATGGCCAGCCCTGGGAAGCCTGGGGCTGGGGAAGCCCAGAAGGAGAAGAGGGTGAAAGAGGGGGGCCCACGGGATGCAGTGCTGGAGCAGGCCCAGGAATTGTTTCTGCTGTGTGACAAGGAGGCCAAGGGCTTCATCACCCGGCACGACCTGCAGGTGAGTCCCAGCCCCAAGAGGCTGCCCTCCCCTCAGGCTGGCCTTGGCTACTCAGCCCTGCCATCCTTGCCTGGCCAGGGTCTGCAGAGCGACCTGGCCCTCACACCTGAACAGCTAGAGGCCGTGTTTGAAAGTCTGGACCAGGCCCACACAGGCTTCCTCACCGCTTGGGAGTTCTGTCTTGGCTTGGGTGAGCTCAGCCCTTGATCAAACCCCTCCCCCAGACCCATACTGGCACATGTGGGATTCTGGGACCACAATACACACAGACAATAGCCTTTTCCATTGCCTCCCTCTGGAGCACACACAGGTGCAATGGGAAGCTCCCCTCCCCAAGCTGCTGTGGCTTGTATGAAGCTGACCCTCCTGCCCCTCACCTTCTCTCCCTGTGCCAAACCCAGGTGGGGCTGGGATTCAGGCATGCCCTGTTCTGGCCCAAGCCTGGCTGTCACCTCCCATTCCCAGGCCAAGAACTGGACCAGAATAAGGAAGAAAAACAGGAAATTAGGCTCAGAGAAAGGGCAGGATATGTGTTTGTGTGTGTGTGTGGAAGCAGGGGGGGGGGGGCGTGCTGAGGGGGGGCTGGAGAGGGCGCCAAGCCTGGGTGGTAACCCACAGCCCTGCTAATCTTTCCCCGCCATGCCCACAGGGAAGTTTGTGGGGGTGGAGTCAGCCCAGGGCTCACTGCCTTCCCGGGCTCCCGAGGAAACCTTTGAGTCTGGCTGGTCTGCTGTGCAAGGCCCGCCAGGCTCCCTGGAGAAGGAGGAGGAGGAAGAGGAGGAGGAGGGGTTCTGCAGCGCACTGGAGCAGCTTGGGGTGGCCCCGGTGCTGGCCGAGTGAGTCTGTGCGGGATGGCTCACTGTTCCCTCTACTAGCTCTCCCTCTACAGGCTGCCTGTCCACATCGCCCGCCTGTTTGTTCCCACGCAGGGTCTCTAGGCGGGATCTGGCCCAGTCCTTCCCTCTTAGCTGGGGCACCTGGGAGGGGCCGGGCGTGATTTCCCGCAGAATTTGCATTTCAGGCGACAGCGGTCCCGGCAGCGGGGAGGAGGGGCGGCACAGTTCGCTGCCACTCAAGCCCAGGTAGAGGCGAAAGCACCCACAAGAGGCATGACTTACATGCAGCAAAGGCGCCTGGCTTGTCTGGGGCTGGGGATCTTGAGAGGTCTACCGGTCGGGATGGGGGGCTTCAGCTTTAGCCCTTGCCTGCCCCATCCAGGCAGTCCGCGGTGCGGAAGCTCTGGACCGGGCTGCAGCGCGAGCGACCCGAGCTGCTGGGCTCCTTCGAGGACGTTCTGATGCAGGCGTCGGCCTGCCTGGAGGAGGCGGCCCGAGAGCGGGTCGGCCTTGAGCAGGCGCTGCGGCGGTGAGGACTGGGGTCCGGGGGTCGGGGGTCGGGCCCGGGTAGACTTCCCACCGGGGCTGGGGGCTGGGCGGTTGAAAGCAGCTCCTTCCCCGGCCTGCGTTCTCGAAGGCGGGAGTGCGAGCACGACAGGGAGGTGCGGAGTCTGTACGAGGAGATGGAGCAGCAGCTTCGCGAGCAGAGCCAGCTCCTGCGGAAACAGGTGGGCCCGAAGCGCCCCCGTCCCCCAGACAGGCCCAGATCTAGACGCGCGCGTCTCCTTGACTCAGCCTTCTCGGAATTGGTCCCATCCCCGGCCCCTGCCCCTCCGCGGCTCGTGGAGGCTCAGGTGCCCCGGCGCGTCCCAGGACCTCCCCCGGGAGGAGCGGAGAGGCCGCCTGGAGCGGGAGCTGCAGAGCCGCCAGCAAGAGCTGGAGCGCGCGGGCCTGAGGCAGCGGGAGGTGAGCGCGGAGGGGCGCAGACCCGCCCAACCCCTGCTCCACTCCTTCCGTCATCCGTGCACTACCCGGTTTCTTGAGGTCCTCTGTGCCTCGGTGTCCCCAGCCCCGGAATAGTTGGGCGACAGGGGCAAACGCAGGCTTCCAGGAAAGAATGGGGTCGTCTTCAGCCTCGATTATCTCCCACCCCTCAGTTGGAAGAGCAGCTGCAGGCCCGCGCCGCTGAGCAACTGGAGGCGCAGGCGCAGAACGCCCAGTTGTGGCTGGCCAATGAGGCCCTGCGGACGCAGCTGGAAAGAGCGCAAGAGCAGCTCCGCAGACTAGAGGACGACGTGCAGGGCCGCCAGAAGCAAACTCAACGGTGCCCGGGGGCGGGGCGGGGCCGGGGTCGCGCTCTGGGTTCCGGTCGGGTCCACGTCCATCCCCATCCCACGTCTCAGCCCCGCCCCCAGGGTCTGCGTGGGGCTGGGTCCTCTAGGGGGTGGTCGGTTGCCCAGAAGCCTCCCTGTATCCCTCCTGCAGAGACGTGGTTGCGGTCTCGAGGAACATGCAGAAGGAGAAGCGCAGTCTCCTGCGGCAGCTGGAGCTCCTCAGGTGTGGGAGGGGAGGGACTCAGCACAGTTTGCTAGCCCACTGTGAGGAAGTCCTTCCTTGGGTCTGCCCTCCGTCCCTCCTGCTGCAGCGCCAGCCAGACATCTCCCTTCTGGGCTGAGGGAGAGCCAGAGCCAGCATTCCCTGCCCAGGAATGCTGCTGTGGAGATCTCTTAGAGCCCTGGGACTCTTCTCCAGGGAGCTGAACATGCGGCTACGAGACGACAGGGATGTCTGTGAGGCCAAGCGGCTGGGCAGTGACCGCAGGAAGGCTCTGGCCACGGCTTGCCCACGGGGGCCAGTCTGCTGCTGCTGGGCCCCTCAGACTCAGCTCTGGCCACCTCACCAGTGCCCCATGACCAGCCCTGAGTGACTCACTGGGCGTCAGGTGGAGAAATGCCTGGTGAAGTCGACTCGTCATGGCTGGGTGCTGCCCACCCAGGATGTGGGCCCTACCCAGTGGACTGCCTGGCCTGCTTGCCCACAGTCATGAAAGAACTAACCCCATGTGGTCTCATATGCCCCTGCAGGTCCTCATCCTCTCCCCATCCCATCAAACCCTTCTCTGTCTAGCAGAAAGCCCTCCTCCAAATAAAGTCCATTGATTACATTGTGACCTCCTCAGCCTCCTATGTGTGTGAGCCATAGCGTTTGTGTGGCACACATATGAGGTGTCTCTGGTCCACGCATGGCATGTGTGTGGTACATGAACAGTCCAGGTCCATGACTCTGCTGTGCTGGGGCTACGGGTGTCCCTGCATGACCTTGTCATGCCCCCAAGCCCTCACAGTCCATCAAAGCTGCCCCTCAGGGCCCTCTATAGGGGAAATGGGGCTGAGGCCATTGTCTACTCCTAGCCTCAGTGGGCCACCCCCTCCCCATGCCAGCCTTCACACAGGCCTGGGTGAGCCAGTTAGTCCACCAGAGTCGGGCCAGTCCTGTGTGGAGCTACCTCCCATACAACCTCCCTCGGCCCACCGGGAGAGCTAGGAGTTGGGGAGGGTGCTCCTCTGCCCATGGGGAGCTGCTCCACCTGAATGCAGACTGTCTGGAGCTGGGGGTGAGCCTGATGGGTTGGGAGTCCCCTCCCACTTCTACCTCGACCCTCAGCTCCCAGTACAGCGGGTAGCCGGCTCTGGCCTTTCTACCGCACCCCTTCCCACCACTCCCAGGCCCAATGCCCACCAGGCTGGACTCTGGAAAGCACTTTATGCCTCTCTTCAGGCCATCCTGCACACTGCATGCTAAGGTCTCTTTTCTTCATCTGACTAAGCCTCCACACCCTCCCCCACGGCTGGCATCTGTTCCGCCGACCCCTGCAACTCAGGTGGCCTCTGGGTTGGAGAAGGGCCGGGTCTCGAACACAGTCCAAGGCCTCGGCAAGGCTGGCCGCGGCCTCTCCCGCCCCCAGACCAGCTCCTCCGTCCCCGAGGATGTGGGCGCCCCGGGCGCCTCCGCATTCCCGGGAGGATACCAGCGCGGGCACCTGCAGGCGTCGTGGCCGCGCTGCGCAGACCCGCGAGGCATCTGCCGGCGTGGGTGTGGGCGTGGCGGGAGTTTTGGGGGCTGGTGTGGGCGGGGCCGACGGGTTTGGAGAGGGAGTGGGCGTGATCGGCGGGCCGGGGCGGGGCAGGGTAGGCCGCGCAGTCGCCGCTCTCCCAGCCGCCGCTCCCGCTTGCGCCGTCGCCGCCGCCGCCTGGCGACTCCCACGCTAGCCTGGTAAGTACGCCGTCTAGCCAGGCCCGCCGAGGAAACCGGGCGCGCGAGGCCCTGCGCGGCACGGCCCGAGGCACGCAGCAGCTCCGGAGGCCCGGGAGGCCGCGCCCGCCGACCCAGCCGCAGCCCCCGCAGGCCCTCCCGTAGGGATCCGGATAGCTAGAGGCCCGGCGGCGGAGAGGCGCAGGCGGGCAAGGCGCCTCCCCTCTCAGCTTTCGGGCAGCCCAGGGCCCAAGGAGAGACCCGCTTACTGTGCCTGGACCCGGTGCGGGCCTCTCCCCGGGCCTGGCTGAGCGGGTAGGGCCCGCCAAGGGGCGCGCGGGCCGCCAGGGGCCGGGCTGAAGTGCAAGAGCGGGGGTGGGCAGCGCTGTCCAGCCCAGGAGCTCTTTCTGGCCAGCCCATCTGGAAAGAGGGCCCCTACCCAGCCGGCCGGCCGCGGGGGGCCATGGGGTCTGAATCTGAGTTGGGCCTGGGTCGCCTATGCTGCGCGCGGGGCGTCCACCCCACCAGCTCCCGGGGGGCTGTGCGCCTGTTTTCTTCCCAGGCGGCAGCTTCCGCTGGTGGGGGAGGAGCCGTGGCCAAGGCCCAACATCGCCCTGTCCAGAAATGCTTTCTGCCCTGCCCCTGCCCCACCCTCACCCAGCCCAAAATACTGGGCCTGGATGCTCTCTTTTCTGCTGCTGGGAGTGGACGCGGCGTGCTCTGAAAGCCCGGCTGGAAACCACTTCCTGGGGCTGCCACAAGGAGGGGTGGCAGGAGCTTTCCCGTCCAGCTGGGCCAGGCCTGTGACCTGTCCCTGCCCTTCTAGTGGAGCCTCCTGGGGAACTATCACTCACCTGCCTTACAGAGCAGCTGTCCCTGCCAGCCAGGTGAGTGCTGGGTGGGGCGGGTAAAAGTCCGGCTCTGGGTGGTGCTGTGCTGTCTGGAAGTGTGGCCCTGGGCGCTCATGCTTTCTGGGCCCACAGCCCTCACCCGCCCTCAGCAATGCAGACAGCTCCCAGCATGGAAGGCAGGGCGTCTCTGGCGTGCCTCTGGGAGGAGCACCACCTGTAGCTGCCCATCTAGCTAGGGCTGGTGTGGCTATCCCCTTTCCAGTGTGAGGTCCAGGAGAGGAAGAATCCCCGGGTCTGGGAGGTGTGTCAGCACCGCCTGCCCAGACCCTCCAATCTCCCCACCCTGGCTGGGAGGAAGGAAGGCCTGCCCTTTAACAATAGACAACAGGCTTCCCTGAAGCCACAGCTAGTAAGGGGCAGGTCAGTCTGTCTCTGAGTGGCCTCCTCCCATCCAGCAGCTGGTAGGTTCCTGCCAGCCTATGACACGCTGCCTGGGGAATGCTGGGGTGGAGTGGGTGGGAGGCGGGGGTGGGGGGGATCCTGGGGTGGAGTGGGTGGGAATGGGTGGGGCCTGCATGAGCTCACCCCAAGGTGGCTGCTGGGCTTCCTACCCTGCCTGGCAGTGGGGATGAGTCAGCCGGGGATGGCTGGGGTCCTCCTTGTCACCGTGCCCTGGGCTCTGGTCAGGGAAGCCAGGCTCTCCAGCCTTCCAGGAGCCTGGCCTTCAGCTTGGCCATGGGCACCCGCCGTCTGCCCTTGCTGCACTAGGGTGGGAGCTGCCCTCCAAGGAAGCGTCCTGGTTCCCAGGACACTCTCCCAGGGCCTTGACCCAGACAGGCAGTTGGCTCGGCTCACCCAGGGCTGGCCTGGGCATGTGCATCCCCTCCTGTTCCAGGGGTGTCTGACTGTCCTCCCAGGCAGGCCCTGGCACCTTGGGCTCTCTGATCCCCTCCCCACCCCAGGATGGGTGAGTTCAATGAGAAGGCAACATGTGGCACCGTCTGCCTCAAGTACTTGCTCTTCACGTTCAACTGCTGCTTCTGGGTGAGGAATGCCCCCACCACTGTCCTGCCCTCCCTCCCACCCCTGCCCTGGGGAGGAGCCTGGCAGGGGCTCAGATGGGACCAGTGTGCACTGCCCACAGCTGGCTGGTCTCACCGTCATGGCAGTGGGCATCTGGACCCTGGCCCTCAAGAGTGACTACATCAGCCTGCTGGCCTCAGGCACCTACCTGGCCACAGCCTACATCCTGGTGGTGGCTGGTGTCGTTGTCATGGTGACCGGTGTCCTGGGCTGCTGTGCCACCTTCAAGGAGCGGCGGAACCTGCTGCGCCTGGTCAGCAGTGTGTGGGTTGGGGGACAGGTGAAGGTGCTGGGAGGAGGCTCCCCACCTGCGGCCTGGGTTGGCTCTGGGAGGGGAGGGATGGGCTTGAGTGTGACACTACAGGGTAGCTTCTGCTGTGCTTTCCCTGGGGTGTCCCTCCCACCTGCACATCCAGTTCTGAGAGAAATCTTCAGGGAGGGGGCAGGCTACCAGCCCCCACCTGCTGCCCAAGCCCTTGCTCTGTAGCCACTGGGGAGCCAAGGGTGGGGGCTCTGCTCTGTAGTCCCTGGACACTAGGCATCCCCAGGTAATCGGGGGTGTCTGTATCCCACCCTGCCTCACTGAGCTCCTGTCCCCTCAGTACTTTGTCCTGCTTCTCATCATCTTTTTGCTGGAGATCATTGCTGGCATCCTGGCCTACATCTACTACCAGCAGGTGAGGGGTCTGGGCAGGCCATGTGGGGGCACGCATATGCAGCAAGATGGATACACACCCGGGACTATACACGGACATATACACTTGGGACAAGGACACTTGCACAGAGGAACACATGCATGTGAGAACACGGAATCACATGTGTAAGGATATACACGCACATACAGTGGGAAGGATACACACACACAGGCACGCACGATGCCCTCTGCTCCAGAGCTGACCACTGTGCTGGCAGGCCCTGGAGGTGGCGCTGGGCCCCAGAGGAGGGCGAACCTCAGGGGTAGAGCTGCAGCAGCCGAGCTGTCCACCTGGGGGCTCATGGCAGTGGTGGGAGGCATATGTCCACGGGCTCCCTCTCTGTCACCCCTTCCATGGCCACCTGGATGATCTCCCAGCCCACCTGAGCCCCTCTCCAGCCAGCATCCGACCCTAGGCTTGCTTAGAACCCTCTGGCACCTCTCTATACCTGCCCCCACTCTGCCCCACCTTGGAGGGCCTTAGACTGCAGCTAAAGCTCTCACCACCTCACCCCCAGCTGAATGCAGAGCTCAAGGAGAACCTGAAGGGAACCATGTCCAAGCAGTACCACCAGCCGGGCCATGAGGGTGTGACGAGCGCTGTGGACAAGCTGCAGCAGGAGGTCGGTCGGGGCAGTGGGTGGCAGTGTGCACGTCCGTGTGGGCCTCCCAGACCTCTGTGGGAGTCCCACTGGGGGCAGGGGCTCAGCCCTGGCTGTGTTCCCACTGCAGTTCCATTGCTGTGGTAGCAACAACTGGCAAGACTGGCAGGACAGTGAGTGGATCCGCTCAGGCCAGGCGGAGGCCCACGTGGTCCCCGACAGCTGCTGCAAGACCGTGGTGGTGGGCTGCGGGGAGCGGGACCATGCCTCTAACATCTACAAGGTGGAGGTAGGCTGACTGGGCTGTGGCTGTGGTGGTGCAGGGCCCGAGGACCCACCGCCTTCAGCTCCCCACCTCCACCCTGCCAGGGAGGCTGCATCACCAAGCTGGAGACCTTCATCCAGGAGCACCTGAGGGTCATCGGGGCCGTGGGCATCGGCATTGCCTGTGTGCAGGTGCGGGCGGGCAGTGGGGCAGGCTGGGCTGGGGCATGGGGAGCCACAGGCTGGCTGGAGCCTGTGGCCTGCTCTCCTGGTCTGCCCTGCAGGTCTTTGGCATGATCTTCACATGCTGCCTCTACAAGAGCCTGAAGTTGGAGCACTACTGACCCTGCCCACACTTCTCCTGCCTGAGATGACCGAACTGCAGGCAGCCAGGCTGGGGGCCCAGGACTCCACCACTCCCTGCTTGGCCCTGAGTTCTCATGCCTGTGGGCCCCCATCCTGCCATCACAGTCACCTCTGGGGACCCCCATCCCCAGAGGGCGCTTCAAGTGCCTTTGGCTGCACACCAAAGTCCTATGGCCAGTCCTCTCCGGCAGCCAGGACAGCACCTCTGCCAGTGAGTGGGGCTGGCGGCTGGGGTCCTGGCCTGCCTGGGCGGGGGGTGGGGCGTGAGGGACTGGAGCTTTGGGATGCTGCCTGATGCCTGTGCTGAGGGGCTGGCCCACCCAGGTGCCCCCAGGCCCCCAGACACCATGGGCAGTGGCCAGGGGCAGGACAGTAGGACCACTGGTAGGTAGGGAGGTGCAGGGGGACGCTGAGTCAGTCCTACCCAGGAGCCTCGGGCATCTACGGCCTCTTCTGAGTGGCCCTGCCCCCCTGGGAAAGGTCAGACAGTGCTGTCCTGAGATCCTCTGCCCCTGCCTCCCAACCCAGGCTTCTGCTCCCAAGCCTCTGCTGTTTTAATGCTGTTCCCACCACCACGTAAAAGGCCCCATGTCTACTTCTTTGCGTCTCCCCTGCCCAGGAGTGGGGATATTTTCACTGCTGTCACACAGGAGCCTGGAACTGCTCCTGCCACTACAAGGTGCACAATAAATGTCTGTGGAACTAAGGAACTTGCTATGTTGATAACACACATGGCTCTTGTCCTCAAGGCTTCCACATCCAACAGGGTGGACCGACTTGCCCACCCAGTGCCACAAAGGGTGGGAGCCAGGAGGGCACACGGCATCCCAGGCAGCCAGGTATGAAATGCACGCAGACAGGATGCAAGGCCAGTGCAGGGACAGCCCCACACAGGCCACGGAGCAGAATTGTGCCCACTCTTGGAGAGACAGTGGGGGGACCAGAGCCCCACAGGGCAAAGAGGGACAGACCTCCAATGGCCTGGCCAGCTTATGGTTTCCAAAGACTGACCCAGCTACTGTGTAGGTACCAGGTACAGGGGACAGAGGGGGTAAGGGTGGAGCAGGGTGAACCAGGAGTGAGAAAGGTGGGTGCACAGCCCACACTCTGAGCAGGTGTGTGCTGGCACTGGGAGCCAGGCTGGAGAAAGTGCTAGGTCTGCAGAAACTGCCAGGGCTTGGCCATTGTGTCCCTCTGCTCTGGGACACCCAGCTCGTGTCCCCAAGGCTTGGGCTGTCTACCCCAGGGGCAGACCCATCTTCCTCCAGCCAGCCTCCTAGCTCTGAGGAAGGTACCTGAAATAGGCTGCCTCCCTCCCTCCTAAGGGCACACTCCTGCCTTCTGCCCACTGGAGGGTACCAGGGCCTGCCTGACCCCTGCCCAGGATGACAGCTTCTAGCTGGAAGCCTCAGCTGGAACAGGACAGAGGCCCCAAGGAGACAGGTCTTCCGGCCAGCCGATGGGATTAAGTGCTAATGCCCAAGCACTGGGTGCTCAACCAGCCTGATGTCCAGCACAGCTTCCTGAGGGCTACTACCCACCTGCATGGGGGTCTTAGGGCTTGTTGTGGAACCTGGGCACTGCCCCTCCCCCTCTTCAGGAACTTGGCCAAGAGGAGGAGCTTGCTGGGCTTGGGTGGAGTGTGGAGGCTTCTGGCAGGAGCCTCAGAGTGGGCAGCCATGACCACAGCCAGCACTCCATTTAGGGCCCAGAAAACCTGTTCTTCGACTCCTGGGAGGGGATTGTGACCATCTCTGTGTTCCACTTAAAGACCACCCAAAACGTCGGGGTCGGGATGCCAGAGCCCCTGGCGCCCCACCCACATGCTCTTGGTGTCTGTGCCTTTTTGGGCTGTGAGTGCACTCCCCAAGGGAGAGCCCCCGCCCCCGGCTGAGTGGTGGCCTCTCTTCCTGGGCACTGAGGGCTGAGTTCACCCCCACGTAGCGTGGCCTCAGGTATGAGGCAAGACTCAGAAACATGGGTGAAAGGAGTCCCACAAAGCCAGCCAACTGTCAGGACGTCACAGTTCTGCAAAGACCTTTACTTGACGGTTCCTTCCACAGTGGGAGACACGCCCACATAGTTGTGGCAGGCATGTCTCCCAGCTACCCACACCTCGTGGGATGAACTCTAGGTAGGACACTGCCTGCCATGGCCAGCACGGTCACTTCTCCAGGGGTGCATAGTTGAGCAGCTTTTCAATCAGGTCCACGTGGGCCAGCAGCATGCGGCGGCAGCAGTAACGCTTCAGGCCAAGGGCATCCAGGGCGTCCCTGTGCGGGAGAGAGCAGTCCCAGTGAATGAGCAAGTCCCAGTCAGCTGTTGTGGGATTTTTCCCTCCGCTCTGCGCCCCATGCCAGGGACTGAGACTTCTGGGAGCCACCTCTCTCATTTCCCAAACCACCTAGAGTTCCTCATTTCCCTGGGACCCAGGAAGGCCTCCAGAAATTTCTTCAACGTGCAGATGTGGCAGCTTAGGAAGTGGAGGCCAGGTTTGGAGGTCCCTGCCCATGGCACGTGATGTAGAGTGTCACATGCAGGCTACAAGCCATTTACTGGCACCCTGGTCATTCTAACAGTCTCCTCACAGCCTGGTGCAAACAGCCTATCCATAGCTTCCCCTTCATCCGGGCACCAGGAGTTCAAGTGTGATTAGGATTCGGGCTACCCACACAGGGGCCAAGGGATCACTGGTGAGAAAGGGAGATTCCAGACAGGCATGGCGGTAACTTCATGCACTGTGGGCAAAGGCAGAAAAGGGGCCCCCACAGCAGCCTGATGATGACAGCTGTGTGGTCAGAAGCTCACCCTGTGTCCTAAAGACAAATGGATTGCAGGGCACAGGTGGGCTCAAGAGCAGAAAGAGGTTAGGAACAGGTGGACAGGAAGGAAGGTAAGCACTTAATAATGGGAGACGCGCCGCTACCTAACAGAAGGACCGCAGTCTAGAAGTCCCCCAAACACTAGGGGTTTGATACCCAGCTCCTCCCTCTCCTCTCCCCAGACTGTGGGAGAAAATGTCCTGAGAACTGGCAGGAGAGCAGCGCTGGAAGGGACCCCAGGACTGAAACCCCTACAGGATCAGCTGGAATCCGATGTAGGTGCCTCGCCTGCTACCCAAGCTGGGGCTCTCGACTTCAGCCCCCAGTCCTCCAACCCCAGCCCCAGATGTGGCTGGCAGCGCAGCAAGACCCTTGCCTCCGCCCGCCCCGCGCTGGCCGGGACCTCCGCCCTTGTCCGCCAGCCTCTCAGGCCGGAGATCCGGGGAGCGCTTCCCGACCGCGCCTCACCCCTCGGTGTACTCGGCCTGCAGCAGCCCCAGGTAGGCCTCCCACTTGTTGCCCACGATCTTGCCGCAGGTGAAGCAGCGCACGGGGATGATCATGGCGGCGGCTTCTAGGTCCTGGAGGCGCTTCCGCTAGCGGCACCTGCCCCGCCCCGGGCGCGCCCACGCGCGGGGGGCACGCCCGCCCCCGTCCAGCCACCCGCCCCACACCCTGGAGCTGTCGGAGTCTGCTTCCCTCCACGAAGGTATTCCTGGCGCGGGCCGGGGTCTCGGGGCCCGCGCGGCCGCGGCGGGAGCAGAAGGTGCCCCCCGCCCGCTGCTTTGGTATGTTCCGGACGACGGCGTCCGAGCGGGGCCGTAAGAAGGCAGTGGCGGCCCTTCGCGGTCCTCGTGTCCGCGTGACTGACAGCTGGGCGGCGGGCGGTCAGCGCGCAGGTACCGCGCCCGCAGACGCGGAGCCGAGGCGGGGCGGAGCCGAACCGAGCGCGGAGGCCGAGCCAAGCGCAGCAACAAGTGGCACGGCCCGGGGTGGGCGACCGCGGGGGGGTCTTCCCGCCGTCCCTCCGGGCTGGCCGGGACGGGGGTCTCTTCGCGGGTGCCCAGGGTCTCTGCGGCTGAGTTGGGGTCCCCTTCTTGGCCGCGGCCCGGCTGCTTGCCCGCGCGGTATCGGTCCGGCAGTGTGGTTACCCGCAGCCCCGACGGCGCTTCGATCCGCTTTGGCCCGCGGAAGGGCTGGAAGGGGGCGCGGGGTGCTGGGTGACCCGCGACCTGGGGGCGTCAGGCCTCGGAGGACCCGCAGGGGGCCGCGGTGGTCAGGTCAGGGAGGGCGTCGTGGAAGACGTGCCTTTTGAACGGGACCTTGAAGAGCACAGGACTTCACCAGCCGCGAGCCTGGCAGGGAGGAGGCTTTGGAGTACCTGCAGGATCTCAGGGCGATGGGTTTGGGGCTCGAGTAGGTGGTGGGGCCACAGAAGATTTAAAGGGAGGGGAGGCCGCGTCTCTGGAAATGGGATGGGGTGAGTCTGGTGATCACAGGGCTGGAGCTGGGGCGAGGCAGTGTGCACACAAGGCCGCGAAGACTGCCGGGGAGATGAGGCTTGGGCTGTTGCAAAGTGGCACCTGTGGTTAAGGCCAGTGCTGCTCTGGTGCGTTTGCTGGCTGTGGCGTCTGGATCTCTGGGTCGGGTGGGTAGGGCCTGTGTTGGGTCCCAGACCTCAGCTAACTGCCCTGTCAGGGTGGATGGTGGATTCTGGCCTTAGTTGAGAGTCCTGGGTGGGGCTGGCCAGGGCTGCTGCCAGCCTAGAGTTTGTGCCCCTACCTTCACCTGGGCCCTGGACAGCCTCCTCAGTGTCATTTGCCACCCTGCCACATGCAGAGCCAAGAGCCAAGGCCACTTCCCTTCCTCTGTCCCACCCCCTAGGCTGACTGGACACATATCCTGTCCCAGGCCAGAGGGACAGGATAGGGGGCATTGAGTCACAGTGGCCTGGGGTCAGACCCACGGAGAGGCTGCCGGCTGCTGTGGAGGGGAGGGGATCTGGGGTATCAGCTGCGTGGACCTTCAGAGTGGGTTGGGGCGGAAAGCTTCCTGGAGGAGGGGCTCAGGCCTGCCCACCCGTGCTCCCACCCCCTCCTGGAGCAGTTGTTTACTCCCTGAGAGTAGGGGAATGAGCCTCCTGCCTTGATCTCTGCCACAGCCAAGTTGACATTCCTGAAATTCTGAGAGTTTGGGGGCGGGGACTGCTGCCTCTCCCAAGGCTCCACCCTCCAGCTCCCTGATTTCCCAGCAGAGGCCACAGGGAGCAGTGTGGCTGTCCTTGTGCCAGCCGGTGTGCATGCACCCAACAAACGTGTGCCCCTTGGGGCACTCCATCCTCCCATCTGGACCCTGCTGAGGCCCTGGGTGGCCGTGTCCCTCTGTGAGTGTTTTGGGGGCACGGGCTGGGATGTGAGCCAGGCTCTCCTCAGGGTGGGCACAGGCAGGAGGGAGCCATAGGGCCCAGGGCACCAGTCGGGGTGGGGTGGGGCTGTGCTTGCTTGCACAGGTGGGGAGCCCTGCTTCGCCCCTGCATGTGGAGTGTCAGAACTGATGTGGCCCAGGCCTCCGGGGACGGCTGGAAATGGGGCAGGGAGAGGGAGGTGCTGGTTTGCTGAGATGTCCTGCTCCCAGTGGGGAACGAGGAGGGAGGGTTGTGCTCACAGGTGGTTTGAAACCCGTGAGCCTCGTTTCCTGTCAGAGGAGGGTCACTTCAGGGCAGGCAGGGAAAAGGGAAGTTAGCAATGGAAGTTTTAGGTACTGAGACCCTGTGGCTCTGAGCATTGCCCTGGAAAGAGGCTGGCCACAGGGTGTGTGGGCCTGGGAGTCAGCTGACCCTGCCCCAGTCTTGGGTAATAGCCTGTCTCTCCAGATCCATAAAATTTTGGTGGAGCCAGAAGCTGGCCAGCTTGGAGGGTCCTGATCCTAGCAGTGCAGGTATTGGGGTCCCAGGCTCAGTCCCCAGCCCTGCATGCTCACACAGGGTGTGCAGTGGTGTGGTCTATGAACATCCATGCTCAGATGCCTCCCCAGGGTCAGACAAGTCCATCCACCTGCTGCTCCCACACTAGCCTTAGCCCTAGGGCCTGGGAGCTGTGGGTGGTGGTGTTTCCCAGTGTGCTTGAGGCTGAGCTAGCCCTACCCTAATGACCCTCTGACACAACTGGGCTGACGGTGTTGGGGAATTTCGCCATCTGCCAGCCTGTTGTCTGGGCATACTGTGGGCACCTGTGGTGGTGTGGTCCCAGGGCCTGCAGTTAGTATCAGGGCACCCTCCAGGTCCTAATTGTGTTCCCTCTGTGCCACGTCCACGTGGCCTCCACCTGAGGTGGGGGAAGGAGCAGGGGGAGGTAAAGGCCCTGATCTTGGGGTTGGCCTCAGTGGGGCCCTGGAGGCTCTGGTTTGGGTGGGGGTAGGGGACCCCCCCATCCTGTGTGGGTGGAAGGGGGTGCCAGCCTGCCTGGGATGGGCGTTTGTGAGCCCCTCTGCCAAGATGGGGGCCTGGGTAGGCACTGAAGTAGGAGCAGGCCTGTGTTGGTAGGACCCTCCCAGCCCCTCAACGCTGCCTCACAGTGGCCAGGCCTGTGAGCTGGGCTGGGGTGGGCAGGCTTCACTCCGTTCTCCACCCTGAGATGCCCCTGCTGGTCTGTGAGCTCCCCAGCCAGCCCCTGCTGCTTCACTGCTGGGGCTCAGTGGGCCACACCATGGGCAGCTGCCAGGGGCCCCAGGCCTCCAGGTTCATGGCTGGCAAGCTTTTCTGCATCTCGGGAGGCCCCTCTTTGAGCGGACCTTGGTCTGGCCAGGTAGGTGCCCACTGCCTCCTTGTGGCTTGACCACCCCAGTGCTTGACCCTGGGGCTAGAAGGCCCAGCTTGGGGCTGGCAGCCTGTGGGTGTGTCTGTCTGGGGGCTCTCTCACGTCTATCTGTTGTCTGCTGTGTGTGCTGTGGGAGGGAGGGCGTTGCAGGCGTGTGGGTCCCTCCACTCAGAGGAAGCCCAGAGTGGGGAATGGGCAGAGAGGCTTCCTGGAGGTGGAGGCTGGGCCTGGTGAGGATGGGGAGCCAGCCCCAACCCTGTCCAGACCTGCACCCATGCCCAACTTCAGGGTGTGTCTGGGTTGCCCAGTGTGAGGGGTGCATGGGTTTGTGGAGGTGCACTGTGGGGCCAGAAGGGCTGGAGGTCATTAACAGAGGGTCCAGGGGCTTCCTTGTGGGCTGGGGCTGGGAGTGTGCCTGGGCAGTGGTCTTGTCCAGGCTCAGTGTTGGCCACAGGCCTTCCTGCTATGTGGGGGCCCAGTAGGACTGGGGAGTCATGAAGGGTGCTGGTGGATCTGCCCTATAGGGGCTTCCTGGGAGGCCCACTTCCCTGGTGCCCAGATGTTGGGGTGTGGGGCACACAGATCTGGACTCGGGCCTGTGTTGGTGGTGGGGAGTGATACATGCTGATTAGCTTCTGGAATGCTACTGTGGGCTTTGGACCCATTAGCTTCTGGGGGAAGAATGTATCCCTCCACCCTGTTGTCCGTGATACTTCACTGGGCCTGAAAACCCCTCCATGGGTGCTTCATCCTTGGACACAGTGATTGTTGAGGGGTGGGGATGGGGTCCCAGGGTCCTGGGCTCGGGCATATCCTCCCTCCATGTGATGGGCATTGTTCATACCTTCTGAGTTCAGGAAGGAGAAGTCTCAGGTCACCTGCAGGGAGGAGCTGTGACTTGACCTGGTCAGTGGCCTCCTGTCCACCCAGGTGTGGGTTGGAGTGGCCCAGAAGGCAGTGAGCTTCCCATGGTGGGGTGGCACCTGCCAGAGTGGGCCTGTCTGGGAGCCTCTGCAGCCCCCTCCTTCCCTTGGGCTGCTGGGAAGACCACCTGCCCCACATCCCAGGCTGCAAGGAGCCCCTGGTCTGGGGCAAGGTGTGGGGGCCCCCTCCCCCAAATCCCTGGCTGGCAGGGGAGGACAGAATCCCCCCTGAGTGCCAGTGGCCAATGAATGGCCCTGTGATCACTGGCTGGCTCTGTGGGGAGAGCATGAGGTTGGTGGCTGAGGGCATAGTATTCCCAGAGCTGAGGAGGGCATGGGATGAAGGGCATCTTGGGGGAATTGGACAATACAGGCTGGTCTCAGGGGTCTGGGACCTCTGGGGCACTGGACGCCACTGTGCATCCTGTTGGGTACATGGGGCTGGCTGAGTTGGGCCAAATGGAAGGTGGCCACAGGCCACTGGGGGTCACCAATGTCTCAAGGGGTCACTGGCTACCACCTGATCCCTGGGCAGAGCTGCAGACTGCTGTCTGGAGGTGCCTGGGTGGGGGCTCTCCACTGGGCCCCAGCCTTGAGCACTGTTGTATTCGTTTCCTGGGGCCCAGACATTGCAAAGGACCCTCAGAGGAGGACAGGGTAGACAGGTCACGGGAGGCCCAGGCCAGCTGGTAGTGTAGGACAGGCAGGAACTCTGGGGCTCTCCTATCCAGGCTCCTGGCCAGGGCCAGGTCGACTCAGGGAGTCCCAGTGGGATGCTGCCCTGAGGCCAGAGCTGCAGTTCTCCACAAAGCCCTTGGGGAGCAGCAGAGGGCTGGTGTCAGTGGTCTTCAGCCAGCTGTCCAGACCCCCCAGACCTGTCGCCTCCTGCACCACTCGGTCACCTCAGCATCACCAGTGGGCCAGCTCCCTCCATCCCTGCTCCTCTCCTCTCTGACCTCTGCTGCCCAACTCCCAGGAAGTGGACATAGCCAGTGGGCTATTATGGCATTGGGTGGGCCCCAACTCCCTTGCCTGCACTAGGAGGGGAGCGGGCTCACCACCCCAGGCGTCTGCGCTGCAGGCCTGGGGTCATGGAGGGAGGGGGCGTCTGGGCCATACACCACGGGACCCCTGAGACTGCTGCCCCCACCAGTGGGGTGGGCTGTGGGGGCACAGCTGAGGGGGCATCTGTCCCCTTTTGCGATTGTGGGTGTATGTGTACCCCTAGGTTTTCCGCACAGCACAGTACACGGGGCATTGGTGCATGTCCCCAGTGTGTGTAAGCACCCCAGGGAATCTGGGCAGCTGGGGTCTTTGCATGTGTGTGTGGACGTGTCTGGGAGGGTGCAGGGTCTGACTTGCAGCCCCAACTGGTGCAAAATTAAATTCGTGGCTCCTTGTTAAAAAACTATCAAGAATTTCAAGAGGGCAGAAGCGCAGATCAAACCAGCCTGCGTGATTGCGCAGGTCGCAAGCCTGGGAAGCCCTCCCTGCACAGAACCAGGGGATGGGGATTGGGAGGGGGCCAGAGGTGAGCAGCCCCATCTGTCCACTCTGGCTGGGTCACGGAGCGGGTGCCCCTGGGCGTTGAGATCTGGGTCTGGGCTGCCAACCTTACCTGGGGCCAGTCTTCCCGTTCCTAGTGACCACTCCTGCTCTCCCGCGAGCGCTGGTCCCTCCCTTTAGGTCTGAAAACCTCCCTGCTTCTCCCTCCCTTGCCCTTCCGCGGCCCCTCTCACGGGCTTGTACATTAAACCGCAGCACCGCCCTCTCCCCCAGCCCCCGCCAAGGTTGGGTACCTCAGGCTAACCCCCGTCCCAACAGGCGCCTCTCTGCTGTGAGCTGCGGGGGCTTTGGGGTCTCAGCGTAGCACCTTGCCCAGCCTAGGGTGGAGGGGGCTACTTGGAGAGGGCGCGCCCCAGGTCATGTTCCGGGCCACGTTCCCCCGGCGCTGCCTCGCTCTGGGCCGGGGACCAAAGCCGGAGCCTCCCTAAGTCGTCGTCAGACGACAAAGGGATCAGCGCTTTGGGAATGGTGCGTGGCCCGAGGTGCCCAAGTCCGCCTGGCAGGGGGCGTGCAGGCGCAGTGCGGCCGCGGAGAAGACCGAGGGCATCGTTCTCGGGGCTGTGAGCTGCCCGGGCCCGGCCCCCTCCAACGCTCCCTCTGCTCTTGGTAGCTATTTCCTCCCGCTCTGGGTTGGTAGCTGAGAGTGAGGGGCGCGGGCGGGGCAGCGAGGAGGGTCGGGTCCTGGGGGCGTGGCCTTCACGGATTGGCGGAGCGGGCTGGGGGCGGTGCCGTGCGGAGGGGAGGGTCCGCAGCCCGGAGCGGCCCGGATTGGCCGGGTGGCGAGGGCCGGGGCGCGGACCCGCGCGGCGCGGAGGGGAGGGGTCCGCGGCCCTGGTGGGCGCGCATTGGCGGGGCCTGGTCTCTGGGCGGCAAGAAGGGGAGGGGTCGGCAGGCGTGCGGGGCAGGTGTCCGGGGCCCGCCGGGGTCAGAGCGCAGTGGCGCTCCCCGCTGCCAGATCGGGGCCGGGCGGGATGTGGTGTTCTGGGGCGGAGGGCGCAGGGCGCTGAGTCGGCGGTGGCCCGGCGCTATGCGCCGCTCCAGCACCGACGAGTCCACGTACCGGCGCAGCCCGTCGCCGGAGGGCAAGGAACCGGGCTTCGCGCGCGGCGGCCCCTTCCGGCGCTACAGCAGCCTGTACCGGCGCGCGGGCGCCGGGGACGGCGGGGACAGCGGAGGCGGCGGGCCGTTCTTCGGCCTGCACGCCAGTCCCGGCCCCAAGGCGACCCAGACGCGTTACACGTCGCCCAAGGGCAACAAGTACGTGGTCTTCTACCTGGACCTCTCCTTCATCTTCCTCCTAGAGCTGAAGCGCTGCAGCATGGCGCGCGGCTGTCTCCAGGGCGTCAAGTACCTCATGTTCGCCTTCAACCTGCTCTTCTGGGTGAGTGGCCGCTCCTGCAGTGGGGGGGCTGGGGGTGCCCTGGGTCGCTGCTCCAGCTGCGGGCTAGGGCTGCACCGGCTCGTGGGGTCCGACCAGCCCCTGCGCTCTAGGGTGCTGCCGCACCTCCTCTCCCGCTCCCGCCTCTTCCTGAGACCGCGCGTGCCCCGCACCTGCACGCCCCACGGGGAGGCCCCTGCACTGCGCCTCGCCTGCGTGGGGGTTCGAGTCCAGCGGTATGCGGAGACGCCTGGTCCGCCCTACGTCCCGTCCCGTCCCGTCCCCTCCCCTTCCTCTGCGCGGCCGGTGCCCTTCCTTTGCCGCCTCCTTCGGAGCGCATCGACCTACCTGCCCCAGAGACTCCGCTTCCAGAGGGGCGGCTGGGGGAGTAGTGGTACCCCGGTCTCAGGAGGTGGTGTGGTGTGGGAAAGGAGAGGCACGGTGAGCTCCCTGGCTGGGCAGGCACTGAGCAGGCCCATGGGCCACCGTGAGTGTCTGGCTTCCCTACTCTTTCTCCAACATGGTAGTGCTGCGATTGTTCCCATGCGTTAGGTTTGCTCATACAGGAGACACTATAGTGACCAGGGTCCTAGGTGTTAGCTCTGCAGGGTAGCTCCTTTCCCCCAAGACCAGGGCGGAAGAGTTGCCACTGGCTACCAATAGCGCAGGGAGGGTGGTGGGCTGGAGCTGCGGCAGGTGTCACACCTGACCGTGATGGGGCGACGCTGGCAGGCTGGGGCCCTACTGGCTGTGCTGGGGGAGGCTTGGGGGAGAGATGATGCCAAGGTCACTCCCTGCTTCATTGCCCATTCCTGAGCCAGCCTTCTTTCCACAACTGGGAGTAGGGGGTGTGGCTTTGGCTCCAGCCTGGGTTCTGGACTCCAGAAGGAGGCTGTAGTTTGCATGCTCGTTTGCTTGGGGTCCAGTTGAGGCCAAATACCCAGAAACCCGGGCCTACCCTCTGCTCCTCCCTTCCATCCTGGGCCCTGGCTTTTCTCTCCCCAGCTTGGGAGAGTAGGCAGGGGGTTACTGGAAGAGGCTGCTAGCCTGGGCTGCCTGTGTGGTGTGACCCAGGAAGGTTCCTGCCCCAGGTGCCTGCGTCCAGAGAGGGCCACCCCAAGGGTGTGTTCTCTGCATGAGGCTCCTCGGAGGGATGAGGCGCCGGCTGGGCGGGGTGCCCCAGAGGCCAGGAGCTGGCAGCAGAGTGGGCATGGCTGGAGTTGTGGCCCAGGAACGTGAAGGGCGAATGTCATCTCTCGGTGGGGATGTTGACTAGCTGCAGGGGCCACCCGTCTGGTTCGTACTGAGAGTGGCAGGGTCAGTGTGACAGGAGATGGCTGCACGTGACAGTGTGACCAGAGCTGGCAGCTGTAGGTGCTGCAGTGAAAGTGGCAGGCAGCATAGGTGGTGGGTTGACTGGAGGGGCAGTGGATGTGGGGGATGGTCCAGTCCCAGGAGGTGGGTGGGGCCTGCTTCTCCCTTTACCTGCTTCCTCAGTTAGCCATACACCTGCCTGCAGGAGGAGAGGGGGCCCCTCAAGGGGCCTGTGCTCCGAGAGCAGCCCTCCCTAATGGGTCCTCAGGCAGAACTGTTTCTGTGAGGAGCTTCCCTTCCAGCTGCAGGGTGGACGCTCCGCCCTCCCTGTGGTGGGTGATGGATGTCCTCTTCCAGGATAACCCCTGTGGGACCCCCCTCCTGGGTGGAAAATCCCATTCCCTTTTATTATCCAGTCACACCTCCCAGGAAAGTAAACTGGGTCCCACCTGCTGGCCTTTGCCTCCCATCCCCAGCTTGGTGCTTAGCGGGGGTCTGAGACGTGGGAGTCAGAGAGCCCCTCGCCCAGCCTGCCCACAGTCCACGGGAAGCATGCTGAGACCAGGGGTGGTGACAATGGAGAGGAGGCTGGATGTGACATCCATTCCACCTTGTCCCTCTGCAGGTGTCAACTAAGCTGGTGACAGGCTCAGGGAGCAGGGGCTAGAGCACCCCTTCTCTGGGATGCCAGCTCCTTTGCCACCTGGAGGTGCTGTCCTCCTACAGGATGGATTGTCTTTAACCCCCACTCATTGGGAGACCAGAGGACAGAAGCTCCCCAGAGTGTCATGCTTCAGTCTCCTCTCTAACCCTAGAGGCCAGGGCTGAGGTGGTGGGAGGGGAGGCCCCTTGGGGCTGGACTTCAGATGCTTGCCTGTGCCAGTCCTTCTGATCCTGCGGGTAGGGCCAGGCCCGGGATGGGGTGGGGCAGCCGTGCTGTCCCGGGTGTGGTTCCCAGAGGGGCGGGTGCTGGGGGGCCCTGGGAGTGGGCAGGGCAGGAGGAGCAGGAGCTACGGGGCAGGGTGGGCGGCCCTGAGGACACCTGGGAGAGGGAGCAGCAGTGAGAATGAGGGCCCTACCCCCTGCACCCGGGTCAAGGTGCAATGACCTCTCTAGCTTCCTCTTGCCCTTGTCTTGGCTTTCTTATCCCAAAGCCCTGCCTGGCATCCCTTTACTTCAGGATTCACCTCAAAGCGGCCATGCCCCAGAGGCAAGACCCCACAGGGCCCTCACTGACATCTGGCCCCCCTGGGTACCTGCAGAGCCGGCTCACTGAGGTGTCTTCCTGGTGGCAGCCTCATACCTCCAGCGATGCTGTCTCCACCCCCTGCCCGACTGTGGGGCTGGGTCCTGACCCCTGGGTGCCCCTGGCTGAGACTACAGACCTGGCTGGGCCCGGACAGGCCTTGGTGTCCTACTTGGGGAAGGGAGCTCTCAGACGTTGGGGAGGGGCTGGCTCGGCAGGTAACGGACTCTTATGTGCCCTGTGGATGGGTTTCCCTGGGGGATCCTGGAAGGGCAGAGCTGAAGGCACCTTCTGTCCTGGGGTGGGTCTCCCCAGTGCTGTGCAGCCTGGCTGGGTTATCGTCCATCTCAGGGAAGAAACAGACCTTTGTCACCAGTGCTTGGAGCCCTGATGCCCTGAGAGGAGGGAGCTAGGAAGGCACCTATGCGTACTCGGGCTGCAGGGGCCACAGAGATGCCTGTGGTGGGGCCCTGGGAGTTCAGAGCTGACTACCCCAGACCCTCTCCTGTCCCCTTGCAGATGTGTCCTCGCCGGGCACACAGTTGCCCTCCTCCAAGGGGTGTACAGGTGGTGCGCACCTTAGGGCACCTCAGGTGACCACCTGAGATGGGGCTGGGGTGGCTCCTGGGAGCCCAGTCCTGGTGGAGAGGACTGTGTGGGTTCTGGGAGTGGGTGGGGCGTACCTCCTGACGCCCGGTGAGGAAGTGGAGGCTGTGCAGCCCCTGGGGAGCCGCCTGGCCTGCGTTCAGACCTCCACCAGCCAAGCTCGTCCCTCTTCTGGTAACGGGGAGGGTGACATGCTCTCCCAGCCCTCCACGGTGGGGTCAGGGTGCTCAGGGCTTGCCCAGGGGCTGCCAC
The DNA here is from genome assembly GCA_032199065.1 of Smutsia gigantea. Taxonomy (NCBI): domain Eukaryota; kingdom Metazoa; phylum Chordata; class Mammalia; order Pholidota; family Manidae; genus Smutsia; species Smutsia gigantea. The sequence goes on from JAVSCE010008610.1 coordinate 25,872, forward strand.
GGTGGTTCAGGGGTGGCCTGGGATGGATCAGGCCAGAGTACGGCTGAGCTCAGCAAGCTCAGCTTCCATGGTGCCCCTGTGGCCAAGTGCCACGTTCTGCCTGAGCTTACGGAGCAGGGCCAGCACACCTCTCCGACCTCAGACCCCATAGGTCCTCTTGGCCTCAGCCTCCTGGTGGTAATGGCGGGGAGGGGGCTATATCCTGGCTCATTTCTTCCTGCAATGGGGGGGTCAGGTGAGGGGGGGGTCCCACTGCTGGGGAGCCAAGACTTGGGGTAGGCGGTGGGTGCTTTGGCCATCCTGATCAGGTGAGGAAGATGCCAAGGGCAGGCCTGCGTGAGCTCTCATCCTTGGAGCCAGCAGCTGGCTTGTTGGACAGGCCGGGACTCTAGAGCCAGTATTTGCTCTACGATGGCAGGGCGGGTTATCTAGTTCTGGTCCCTGCCCCCAGATCTCCAGGCAGAGCCCACCGTGCTACAGTGGGGACCGTGGTAAATGGCAACAATCCATTTCCAAATAAGGACTCCTTGCGAGAGCCAGCCCTGTGTGCCTGTTGGGGCGTTGGTGTCTCCCCTGATGGGTTGGACTCGAGGGGGCTCTGGCACTGTCCTGAGTGGCTGTGCCAGGCCTGTCCACCCAGTGACCCAGATCAGCTCCATCCCGGAGTAGCCTGCTGGGAGGAAGGGCATGGGAGAGGCAGGCTTGCCAGGCCTCTGCGTGGATAAGACCTTATGGACATAAAGCAGAGGAGGGGGGCTGTGGGTAGGGTGGGTGGGGGCTCTGTCTGGCAGAGAGATGTGGCCTCAGCCACCAGGCTGTAGTGCCTTTGAAGGTCAGGAGGTCCTTGTGGTGGGAGGGGGCCCAGGTTCCACTGTACCTCCCCATTGGCAGCCCTGGACCCTGGGCACAGTGTTTCCCCCATCTGCCCTGGGGACCAGGCCAGAAAGGTCCTGCTCTTTGGGGCCTGGCCTGGCCACAGCCCCTTCCTCCCAACTCCCAGGCAGCCCTGCAGGGGCTTTGTCTGTCCCTGGATGGCTCTTTGCGTGCCAGCAAGCTTCTGACCTAGAGGGTGGATTCCAAGCTTCCCGGAACCTCCAGCGAGGGCTGCTCTACTCCCCTTGCCATCCCCTCTTCCTTGGACACTGGCCTCAGGGTCCTTGGCCAGTCGGGGCTGCCTCTGCAATGAGCCGGGGCCGAGTCTCTTCATCTTCAGGCCTTGGGGGATCCCAGGGTGACTGAACAGGAGATGTGGGGGCTCCTGGCATTTCAGGAAATGAGTTCCAGTTAATGGCAGAGATTTGAGTGGACAGCCCCATGAGTGGTCATCAGGGTGACACGTAGCCAATGTGGGGGACATTTCTGTCTGGAGTGCCTTCACTCAGCACCCCAACTCCCACCTTGGGGAAAGGCAGACTTCATTCCCAGCCCAGTGCACAGACTGCCATTCATGAACTTCATATAGATGGGACGTGCCCGTGGTAGCTCTTGGCTGTAAGGGACATGCCACACCCTGTACCTGGCCCCCAACCTGAAGCTGTGCTGGCTGCCGGGCGAGCGGCTTCTGGGCACAGGTTTGGCCCCTGCAGGCAGTCAGCCCTCCATCCTGTTCCAAGGACATGGCCAGCTTCCCGGCCATCTGCCACTCTGAGCCTTGTGGCCAGAGGGACAGGTGCAAAGGGCCGGCTAACACCCACCTGCGGAGGGCCTGGAGGGAGAGGGCATCCCCGACCATGTGGTCCCCACCTGTCTAGCCCTAGGCCAACCTGAAAACTACACAGACAAGAAAAGACATGACAGAGCCAGGCACTGGGCTGGCCCTGGGACCAGGTGCAGGCAGAGCACAGTGTGTGTGCCCTGGTGCATGGGAGGGAGACGGGCGGCCACAGCTGATGGCAGGGCTGGGAAGGGGGACCCAGATGTGGGCTGGGCTCCTCTTTCAGGCTGTCATGGGGTCAGGGCTGCTCCTGGACCCCACCCGGGGCTCTGGCTGGCTGGAGAGGAGAGTCCAGCCAGAGCCCCAGCTGTGAACAGGTGGGGCTGGGGACACCCCCAGTAGGGTTGGGGTGGGGTCCCAGCCTCCCAGCGCCACCCGTGGCCCACCTGACCTGGGAGGAACCTGGAACGCCTGGGGGCCTCAGCACCACTTACCCTGTGTTAGATGTTCTTCTGTGTCTGTGCCTAACGGCGCCCAATTTCTCCTGTACTTGAAGGCTCTAATTTTCCTGCCAAAATGTTTTAAAACCTGCATATGCAGAAACATGTCAAAATTACAGGTAATTTTATTAACTGTATGCATTCCATGACTGAGTGGGCTTTCGGTGACCAGCCAGCCTGTGCATGACTCTGGAGGGGCCTCGGGGCGGCCTGTCAGATGGGCACCTGTGTGGGAAGTGTGCATGTGGGGTGGATATACCGTGTGATGAGGAGTACAGTCTGGGTGACAGCCAGTGGGTATCTGTCCTGCCATCTTAGGGTGTTAAGGAAATCGAGTTCCACCAGAGTGGGGGGTGGTGTCCCCTCCAGGTCCTCTAGAAGCCTGGACTGGCTACACCCCCAGCAGCCGCTCTACCCAGCAGTGTCCTCCCCATGGCCTCCCATGAGTCCCCATGGACAAGGGAGCTTAGATTTTCCCACTGACAGGAGCCATCCACTGTCCTTGGAGGTAGAGCCAAACTGCCTGGCTGTTCGGGTTTTAAATGACAGTTCTCCCCTTTGCTCAGGGTCAGAGGCCGTCCCCCCATCGTGGCCCCTGCCCACTCTACGGAGATCTGCTCAGCCCAAAGATCTGTGCCTCCCAGAGTGGAGGGTGCTTGGTTCAGCTGGGGAGCTGTGCACCGGGCATGAGGCCTGGCGTGGCTGGCCCAGCTGGCCACCATGTTGACGGGCCTGAGAGGGTGATTCCCATCTTCCTCCAGGAGATGGCCCACCCTCCCTACCCTCCCTTGCCCCAGTTCCACAGGTCCAGCCAGGGAGCCCTTGTCCTCTGCCTGGGGGTATGTGTGGTGTTATGTCTGCACAAAGCACCCCACTGGGTGGTCTCAGCTTTTCACTTCTCACTGGTAAGTGGGGTGGGAGGATTAAGCGAGCCAAAGCCTGCCCTGTCCTCTGTGGCCCATGAAGTCACGTGTGGCACCTTGCAAAGGTGGACTTAGTGTCTGGGGGAGGCACTGGTGGTCCAATCTTGCTTCCTCTTGAAGGCCCCACCTGTGGTCAGCACCGTGGAGCACCCCCCAGGTGGGGGCACAGACACATCTCCATACAGCAGGCAGGCCCTGCCCCGGCCCGGGGCTGTGTCCAAACCCAGCTCTGTGGGAGGACAGACCCTCTGATGAGGCATGTCCATGGTGTCTGTCACCCAGACCTGACCACACACCCAGGCACGCACCCAATCCAGGCTCACACACCACTTTCCAGGCAGGTCCCCTGGCTGCCTGCCCACCTCTGGGTCTTGTCTAGGCCCCCTGGACCTGCCGGGCAGCCTTCCTTGGCCTCCGGAGCCTGGTCATGCCACGGGTCAAATCATGGCACCAGGCTGGGTGCTGGACCAAGGCCTCCCTCACAGGTGCAAATCTTGGCCACAAGCTTTTAACTGTCCATGGTGGCCTCTCTGCGAACTGCCAGAGCCGTGCTGGGGGCAGGCCAGTCCCTGCGCCAAGGTCCTCCACTAGGTGCCCAGGAGCACAGGGCCCTGTGGCCTTCCTGTGCCTCCCATGGTCCGTCCCCAACCACGCCCTGCCCTGGGGAGGGCCTCACCAGGCACAGTGACCCTCGGATCAGGGACTGAATTGTTCCCCGCTCAGAGTGCCCAGCAGCTCAGCTCAGCAGTTTTGCAGGCCCCACCCCGGCCAGCAGCACCCAGAAGAGGGTTTTTAGACAGAGGCTCTGTTTTCTGTGGAAGATGTAAAGATAGGTGGGGTGGAGAGGACCCCATGTACCCCCTAGATTGGGGCTGGTAGGCCTTCCATCCGAGGGTGGGAGGCTCTCCTGGTCTGCTCTGCCCCAGGCAAGGTCCAGAGGGACCCCAGCCCCAGACAGCAGGCCCCGGCCAGAACCACTGGTGCCCACCCACTCCCCCGGGAGCCCATGGCTGCTCCTGTTCTCAGGCTGGGAGCTGCGTCCTCCTATAATTGCTGACTCCCGCCAGTCTGGTTTAATGCATGGCATGTGTGCGCCCCAGCATGTAGCCAGGAAGGATGGCAGCTGCCTCCCACCTGACCCCTACAGCCAGGGCTGACCTGCTGGTGGGGGAAAGGCAAGTGCACCCACGGAGGGGTCTCAGGATCCATCTGGCATGCTTAAGTTGTGGGGTTCCTGGCAGGGTTGAGGTCACAGGCCTGGGACACTGGACCAGTTGGGAGTGTGCCGGGGAAAGGCTGCCAGCCTGGTGCCCCTTGGCTCTGCTTCTGACAGCTCACTTCCTAGCCTTGGTTTACTTGTCTGGGAAGTGGTAGTGGCCCTGGGCAGACACTGTGTGCCCCTGGACTCTGTGGCCTGTCCTGGGGCATGCAGGTGTGCGTCAGAGGGGCTGGGTGTCATGCCTAGGAGTGCCTTGGAGGCTAAGCCCGTGGGGATGCAGGGGCCCAGTTCTTGTCTAGTCCCAGAGCAGGTGGGGTCCCCAGGGCTGCCCAGCCTGCCCCAGAGCCTATCAGCCATCAGTCCTCCAAGGCCCAGGTGCTAGTAAACATTTGTAGGGATGCCCCCTGAGCATGTGCACCCAACACACTTGTCTCATTCTGAGATGACCCAGACCCCAGGGCCTCAGAGGCTGAGGCGTGGGACTGGAGCCGCAGCCCTCTCAGCCATTGTTGGCCAGGCTAACTCCCCATCACTGCATGGTCGAGAGCCTCTCTGGACACATGGCAGCCTTGCCTCTCCTCCCTATTCTAACTGACCTTTGTAATAATGAGCAGTTGTGAAAGTCAACGGAGGGGAGCCAATGGGGAGGGGATGGTGGGGCCTGAGCGTGGAGTCTCTGCTGCACGTCTGTGCTGTGCCACATGGGGGTGCATGGCTTGCACCTAGTGGGGACAGTTGGGGACACCCAGAGGGGCCCTGGGTAGGCAGCCTGGTGGTGCCTGGAGTCCTCAGGGCCCCTGTGGGAGGCCTGGTGGTGGGAAGCTGAGTGCGTGTGGTCCTTTGGACACTCTGAGGTGGGTCTCCTGGGACTGCTCCAGTCCAGGGAGGCTGTGGGGCCGCACCTGGCCCAACCACAGCATGGGCAGGCAAAGCCTGAGCTCTGGGGTAGGAAGATGTGCTTCCTGGAGGGGGTGGCATCCAGGGGGCAGCCCTAGGGCACTCTGCCCGGACTGCCTCAACAGGGTCATGGGGCAGGCAACCCCTCCCCACCAACCTCAGAGTGACCATGCCTTAGGCGTAGGATCGTGGTGTTCTGGTCACTGACCAGGGGGTGTTTAGGAGAATCAGACCAAGTGTCAGGACAAGACTGGAGGTCCCCAGCCCTGGGGGTCAGCGGGGTGGGTGAGGGGGCGTGGGGCTGTCCTGGACGCCACTGGGGTTGCCATTGGGCCTGTGGGACTCTGGCCTGCTGTCCCCGGGGCGTGCAGACGGTCACCACCTTTTCCTGCCGGTGGTCCCAGCTGGGCGGCTGTGGCATCCTGGGTGTTGGCGTCTGGCTGGCTACCACACAGGGGAGCTTCGCCACCCTGTCTTCCTCCTTCCCGTCCCTGTCGGCTGCCAACCTGCTCATCGTCACCGGCACCTTTGTCATGGCCATCGGCTTCGTGGGCTGCATCGGGGCCATCAAAGAGAACAAGTGTCTCCTGCTTACTGTGAGTGTGGGGGGCATGCCAGGGTGGGGGTGCCAGGGGGGCTCCATCTCTGGGGCTGATGGTGAGGTCTTCCTCCCTTCCTGTGCAGGCTTTCCTCGGGGGCAGCCCCCGGGGGCCTTGGTTGGGGTCTTCTAGGTCAGGTTGGGGTTGTGAGGGTGGGTGCCAGAGCTTGACAGGACACAATCATGTGCCTCCCCCCATGCAGGCGTGCACATGTGTGCCAGGCAGGGCCTCTCCAGCCTGTACTGGGCCTGTTTTCTCCAAGACCACCCCTTCCTGAGCCCCATCCCAGCTCCTATCCTGAGCTCCCTGTACCCTCCAGCCCCAGGACCCTTTGTTAGGAGGCTCAGAGCCCCTGCCTGGGCCTTGGAGATGGATTTATATGCAGGATCTTTGCCGTTCTCAGAGATGTTAACCACAATTAAGGAGAAGGATCCAGCAGACGCCTCTGGCTGCTCAAGTCCTGGCTCACCCGCCTCAAATGGGTCCTGAGGAGCCCCTGCCAGGGTGGGGCCTTGGAGGGTGTTCCCCCTTCTGTCTAGCATGCTCCAGGTGTACCCATCAGGGCCTGGGGCTCAGACCACTTTGCGCAGTGGGTTGGCTGCAGCTGGGCCTCCGCTGCCCTGCCAGAGTTCTTGGACCTCTTGAAAGGAGAAGTGTGTGGGCCTTTCCCACAGGGTGACATGGCGTTCAGAGCCTGGTGCCTCCTGGGGGAAACATGGGACCTGAGTGCTAGGTCCAGACTGAGGGGAGACTGCATGGGGACCCAGGAGAGAACAGACCTGCTTCTCTGGCCCCATCCCCCCACCCCCATCCAGGGGCCCTCTGGGGCAGGTTGGGGGCTTTGTGGACAGTGGTGTGCCCTGCTCACCGGCTCCCATTCTGTCTGCCCTCCTTCCTGGGGCAGTAACTTGGTGGGAAAGGCACAAAACGTGCCCAGGGCTGTGCTTCTGGGGGCACTTGAGAGGCATTGCCAGCCAGCAGGCAAGGTTAGCACAGAGTGGGGGTCTCTGGCACATGGCGGCACCCCCACGGTGGTCTTGCCTCAGCAGCCGTCAGCCACCTGAGTGTGAATTGGAGGCTGGGGGTCACTGCAGTCTGCCTGCCCACCCCAAGGATGCAGGCACGGAGCACACGTGCCAGCTGGTGTGAGCCTTGTGCCCTCTAGGCCCAGCCAGACCTGTGGGTGGGGGGCCTCCCAGCAGCACAGGCATGCTCTGAGGCTGGCACCTCTGCCTCCCAGTTTTTCGTGGTACTGCTGGTGGTGTTCGTGCTGGAGGCTGCCGTTGCCATCCTCTTCTTCGCCTACACTGACAAGGTGAGGGGTCCCCGGCATGTGGGGCTGGTGACAGCAGACACAGGCCTGGGGGGCACCCATGCTGGAGGGCGGGTGGGCAGCATGCATGCTCTGGGGTGCCTGGGTGGACTCAAGCCAGGCTCTGGACTCTGCTGTCCCCAGTTACTCATTGTCATGTAGATTCTTTAGGCTACAGTCTGGGCTGTTTTTGCTCATCTGCTCTGGCTTTGGATACGGGGAGTTGTCATTTGGCTCCATGTCCCCCTGGCATTCTTCCCTCAACGCATTTTTTCAGAGCACTTCCTTTTTGGCACCAGGAGACGCTCCAGGCCCATCTTGGGCATCTCCTGCCACAGCCTGGAATCAGCCATTTCTCCAAGGACCCGGTTCCTTTATGGGGAGTGGTCTTAGGAACCACAGCTGGGGTGCTCCTTGCCACTGGGGTGTTGTGGCTGCCAGGTGCTCTCAGGTGGCAGAGCATGAGACGTGTGGGTCCTGACCTGCACATATACAGCTGTTATTTCTGTCCCTGTCCACCCGTGTCTGTGCATTAATCTGATGTGCACCCTCACGGAGGTGTCTGATCACAATCTAGTACCCCAGTGCTCAGCACCCTGGGAAGCCCAGGGAGACGATGGGGCCGAGGCCCGGGTGCTAGGGGGGTTTCTGGGAGGAGGTGACTCCAGGGAGGGGGACAGCGGGCAGTGGCATGAGGTCCAGATGAGGGAGTCAGCACGGGCTTCAGGGTGGCTCTGCTGAGCCCACTTCACCTGCAGATCGACAGGTATGCCCAGCGAGACCTGAGGAAGGGCCTGCGTCTGTATGGCACCCCCGGCAATGTGGGCCTCACCAATGCCTGGAGCATCATCCAGACGGACGTGAGACCCAGTGGGCGTGGGGACTGGTGGGGGTGGGGGTGGGGGGCAAGGCCATCTCAGTCATGCGCTCCTTTCCTGCAGTTTCGCTGCTGTGGGGTCTCCAACTACACCGACTGGTTCGAAGTCTACAATGCCACACGTGTGCCTGACTCCTGCTGCCTGGAGTTCAGCGAGAGCTGTGGGTTGCACACACCTGGCACCTGGTGGAAGGCGGTGAGCCTGTGCCCCCCACCCTGGCCCTGGGGACCTTCGGGCCAGCTGCCTGGCCCCAGGTGACATCTGCTCTTCCTCCAGCCATGTTATGAGACAGTGAAGATGTGGCTCCAGGAAAACCTGCTGGCTGTGGGCATCTTTGGGCTGTGCACAGCGCTGGTGCAGGTACATGGGGCAGGGCTGGGCAGGGGCCTCCCGGCCCAGTCCAGCAGCCCAGGAAGCAGGGGCCCTGCACCTGAGCTGGAGTGGCTGGGTAGAGCTGGGGTTCCTGGGGGACGGTCAGGGACAACCTCCACAGGGAGGTGACCTAACATGTGAGGACTCCTGGGCAGACCTCCGAGTTGAGGGCCCATGTGCACATGGCTGGCCCTCTTCCTGCAGCTACAGGCCCAGCGGCCATGGTGGGTGGTCACAGGACTGCCCGGTGTAGACTGCCCCCAGCCCCATGGAAGTCCTGGGTCAGCGCCCAGGGAGCACCAGGCCAAGTGGGGTCAGCAGCTGGGAGTCAGGATAGCCTGTTTGTGGGGTGCAGAGGCAGATGGGGGAGCAGCCAAATCAGATGGACACTCAGAGCTGGCCATCAGTTGGATGAGTGGGGATGCATGTGGCCCAAGGCCTGGACTAGAGCCACTACAGAGCCCAGGGTGACCAAACTGAGGGAAAATTAGGTCTGGGGGCCAAACCTTAGGCGCCCCCACACTGTGGTGGGCATGCCTTTCCTGGAAGCAGAGGGGTTGTGGTTGTGATGGACCGAAATCGCCAGGCATGGGGGCATCACCAGAGAAGTGGGTGCCAGACCATGTGGGACATTGTGGGGTGGGGCCCACCAGCCTAGGCTGGTCAGGGTCAGGATACCTGCCATGGGTTCATGGCTCCCTGGAGAGGCCCCCAGCCCCATTATGTCTCTGCAGATCTTGGGCCTGACCTTCGCTATGACCATGTACTGCCAGGTGGTGAAGGCTGACACCTACTGTGCGTAGGCTGCCCCACCTGCCACTCCTGCTTTGCTGCCAAAGGATGTCATCCACTGGGGAGATGACCACCCACCCTGCTCCTGCTGCAGGACTCCAGGCAGGGGGGCAGGAGCGGTGGGTGGCAGAGCCCCCAGGGCCCCCTGGCCTGTGAGCACCATGCTGGGGAGGTGGCTGAGTGCTGGCCATGGGCCCAGGTGGGAGGGCTGCTGGTGCCTTTCACATCCATGCAGTATTTCCCTCATTCCCCTGCCCAGGGTAGGAGGCTGGGGTGGGAGGTGAGGGGCTGACCACTGGTCCTGGTGCTCAAGGTGGGGCACAGCCCCATCCATATCCCATGGCGGGGCCAGGGCAGGCTCCAGCTGCATCTCAATAAAGCATGTGGTAGCAGCCTCCACCCATGCCTGTTGCTACCCCAACCCCTGGAGGGGGGGGTGCCTCCCCTCCACTGATACAGGCCCAGGTGACCTGCTTAGGCCAGGCAGCTGTGGCCCACAAGCCTGTAGAGACAGCCACAGATCTATGAAATTAGTTCCAGGAAACCACACAGGCTCGGGGTCCATTGGCCCGGAGCCTCCCTCACTCACCCACATGTCTGCCCCTTCCCTGATGTGAGGTGGGTGCTTTGCCTGGCCCTTCCCAGGGGTCTTTGCCCCTGAAGGCTACTCTGTGTGGGCTTTGCAGACAAAGCCTCCTGGCCCGGAATTAAAGAGATGGTTAAATTGAAGGCAGGGATGCTGGGTGGGGAGGACAGGGGTCTGGGGGTTCAGTCTGGGGCAGGCCTCCTAGGAGCCTCACAAACTATGGGGCATCTGACCCCCCACCACTGCAGCACCCGCACCCATTGACTCCACAGTCCGACCGTCACCCCTGTGTCATAATTCTCAGGTGGCCAAGCCCCCTGGTGATGGCTGGCCAGGCACTCACCACCCCAGATACAACCCAGACCCCGGGGGGCAGCTGGCCCTGGCTCTCCCTGACACCACCAGCCTCACTCCAAGGAAGCCACGAGAAACCCAGGGAATCTGCCGCCAAACTCAGATGGGGCTAGCAGGTCTAGGCCATGGTCACTGCATGGGGACCACCTTGCTGCTCCCATGCCAATGGCACAACCATGAAGTTAGCAGGGCCAGCCTCACGTCCAGCAAAGCACCCCCTGTCCCCTGCGGCACCAGCCTCCCACCTACCTGCTTGGTAACACTGGTGGCTCTCCCCGGGGCTCAGCTCTGCGGACTGACGGGATGACTGGCAGACAGTTCCCGCTCAGCCTCTCACAGGGCCCCTCAGGCTCCAGGCACCATCTGCAGCCAGCCCTGACAGCTCCTGTTCCACCAGGGTCGCACAGGGCCCAGCCCAGAGAACCCAGAGCGGTAGGCCACACCACAGCCTCTCACACGAACACACAAGCATGTGCACGCATACAGCAGCTGGGCATGAATTCTCCAGATGGCCCCCCTGATCCTTCCATCCAAGCCCAGCCCAGCGCCCACCCACTGGCCATCCAAGTCCATGCCTCCAGGCCACCCTTGGGGCAGCTCCTACAGGTAGAGTGGCTCTGACATGGGACTTGTGGACCCAGCCAAGCCCTGCCCTCAAGGGCAGACACCTGTCCCCTTAGAATCCTCCCCAACTCATGTCCCATAGCAGGAGTCAGGGGGAATGTGGCCCCGGCCCCAGGACTCCCAGCTCAGGACCCCAAATGCTTCAGGGAAGTCTGAGAGCTCAGGATGTAGGTGTGAGCTGCACACTGCATCTGACGGAGTCCAGCTCCAGAGACAGAGCCAGGCCAGAGCAGCTGGATTAGTGATTCATCTGCTTGAAGCCAGCAGACCCTGAGGCAGACTATTGGGGAGAATTGAGACCTCCTGGCTGGGGGGCCAGGGGTCAGCTGTTTTTTGGTTCTGTTTTTCCACTGCATCCTGTACACACAGCTGTCTGTGGGTGGAACCTACCACAAGCTGTGGTTCCACGGTGACCAATGGCACCAACAGGCTCCCAGGGCCCTGTCCTGTGGGTCACGTCTGGCTTTTCTGAGTCCTGGTCACTGTAGTGGCCCCACACCCTTGCTGCACAGTGCTTTATATGGATCATGGCCTCTGCAGGCGAGAGGCTGGGGAACTCCAGGCAGAGCCACCCCTGCCAGGAGCCTGGCGCCATGTGAGAGGGCCTGGGATTATTGCAGTCCAAACCCATTTTGAGCACAGCCCAGACTCCCCACCACTCTATGCCATGTGGTGGGCATGTGGGTCTTGCTCCCACCTGGCCAACAGGCGGCGAGTGAGGTTGGGATGTGCATTCTCAGGGCACCCCAGCCAGAACCGTCCCTCCCGTCACTAAGGAGCAGGGCCCCAGGACCCGCCCCAGGACTGCAGCAGACAAGCAGAAACAGAGCAGAGGCTGTATTGGCTTCTCAGTCTCTCCAGGACCAGGAAAGCGCAGGGCACCTCCTGAGGGGCCTAGAGCAGGTCGTAGAAATAGTCCAGGCCCTGGCCCAGCTCCCAGATGGACACCCCGACGCCCAGCTCCCTGGCCAGCTCCAGCCGCATCTGCACAGACTGCCGGCAGAGGGATGCATTGGCCCCCACCCCTCCATCCCACGGCAGCCCCCAGCCCCCAAAATGTGCCCAGGCCTGACTCCCTCCTCCCTGGGGAGTAGCAGTCAGGCCCTACACTGTCCCCCCCTACCCACTGCAACCTCACCGAGGCCAAGGATCATTGTGGGGAGGGGTTGTGCTTGCTGCCCCCACCCTTAGCACCAAGGCTGGTCCCGCTCGCACCTTCAGGGTTGGGTAGAAGACGATGTGCCTCCCGCCACGGCTTCTGCAAGAGAGACAGTCCGCCTGTTGTCGTTCCTACCCTCACAGCCTGGCCTCCACTCCCAGCCGAGGCTTCAAGTGTGACTGGAAAGGCCCCTATGGCTCTACCCCCTTGGACCTGGCTGCCCTCAGGGCCTCTCCAGGGCACTCACTTCTTGTACTCGAAAAAGTGTTCCTTGGCCTCGCTGTCCCACTCAATCCGGGGCCTGTGGTCCTTCAGCATCTGGATGTACCTGCAGGAGGCCGAGCATGGGTGCGGGAGCCCTGTCCTGCCCGCCCTTCAGAGACCCAACCAATAGCTGAACACACAGAAGGGGCAAGGGCACTGTGGGCAGCAAGACTTGGGAGCTGTTGTCCCCTAGTGACACCGGGCTGTGTGGGAGGGCTACCCATGGGCTGGGAGGCAAGGTCATGGGAGAGTACCCGGAACACAGGGCCTGGAGCGGCTGTGGGATGTGCACCTCATGCTCCAGGCTGTAACCCCCTCACTCAGCAGGGAGCAGGGAGGTTAGAGACGGCCAGCTCCCAAGATATCTGCAGCAGCATTTCTAGGCTCACTGCTGCGCTGGGCCTTAGGCAAGCATACCAAGGTGCTGGGGCCTGAGCAGACCTCTTGCTGTCATGTCAATACACCTGAGTCCAAGCAGGCAGAGGGAGGGCACTTGCATGCTGGGTGGATTGGCAGGCCAGGCCTCATGGAAGCAGTGATTCCTACAGTTGTGAGGGTGCTTGAGGCCAGCCACAGGCCTCAGAGGATGAAGGCTCCCACAGAACAGCAGGCTGGGGCACTGCTGTCAAGTCCTTTTAGAGGCTGAGTTGCCCTCAGCTTGCCATCCTTGTGGTAGACATGGCTGCCTTCCCTGCAGCAGACCCTTCCTGATCACCAGAAGCCAGTGGTTTGAGAACCCATTCCAGCCAAAGAGGACAGGGGGATCCTAGGGTGCCACGGGGCCAGGATGCCTGGGGTTTCCAGGGACGCCATGTCTCAAAAGGCATATGCTCTGCAATCCCCCCTGGCAGGCAGCTGACAGCAGAACTGGTGTCTTCTGCATGAGGGTGGTACCCTGCAGCCTGATGGAGGCATGGCTGGGAAGTGATGTCAAGGGGCCCATCCGGATCTGCCTCTCAGGGGTCTGGGCCAGGCACAAGCACATTGCTGCCAACAGTGACAATTCTCCCAAATCACTGGCTTATCCTAGTTACAGCCCACTCTCCACATCCTTCATGCTATCTCCAGCTTCCCATGCAGTGCTACGCAGCTCTCTGGGAACTGGGACAAGCAGCCTGCTACCCCAGCCTGCCCTTATACCCTGAGTCCCATCCTGGGGTTATGGGGAGCTCTAGCCACACACTCATCCCTCCTGTGGGGCCTCTGTGGTTGCCCCTTAAAATCTGCTGCAGGTGAGCCTACTGGTGGTAGCCAAGGCTGGGGTCTCTGTTGGGGTTCAGTCACAACCCTGATAGCGCCCTGTCCCTCCACTCAGGAGGCCTAGGCCTGGCGGTACCATGGTGGGGCACACAGGACCCCATGCTCACCCTGAATGCAGCCCTGGGAATCACCAAGCAGGCCCTGGGGAGGGGCAGCAGGGCCATGGCCACCACTGAGAGCAAAGCAGGTACAGAGCAGAACAGGTGGGGGCTTGCCTAGAAGGAAGGGACAAGCAGGAGGCAGTGGAGGGGCAGAAGGAGCCCAGAGGAAAGGAGATATAGGTGCAAAACTGCTGAAATCAGGACAGAGCCTTTCCCTAAACTAGGATGAACAGCCTGGGCCACACATCATGTGGTTCCAACGTGAAAGTTGAGATGACTTCTTGAACCACGGCTGCAGGATGGGTATCATGTCAGCAGGCATGAGAACAACATGAATCTTGTCCATCTCCAGGGAGAGCACGTGCCTTGCCAATGAGCAGTAATACTTCGAATCTTTTTTCCTAAGCAGTAGGTTCCAACAGTGGGCCTAAAATATTCAGTAAAGTTTTGCAAACAGATGTGCTGCCATCCAGCCTTTATTGCTGCATTTCTAGGGCACAGGTAGAGCAGATTTAGCCTAATTCTTAAGGGTCCTAGAAATTTTGGAATGGTTAGTGAGCACTGGCTTCAACCTCAGGTCCCCAAGCTGCATTAGCCCCTAACGACTGAGACTGTTCTTTGAAGCCAGGCCCTGACTTCTCTCCAGCTGTGAAAGTCCTAGATGGCATCTTCTCATAGAAGGCTATTCATCCATATTCATCTACATGAACATCTGTTCAGTGCCGCCCCCTCCATTAACGACCTGGGTTCAACCTTCTGGGTGACTTGCTGCAGCTTCTCCATCAGCACTGCTGCTCCACCTGCACCTTTTCTGTTACGGAGACAATGCTTTCCTTAAATCTCATGAACAACCTCTGCTGGCTTCCAACTCTTCTTCGGCAGCTTCCTCACCTCTCTCAGCCTTCAAGGAATTGAAGAGTTGGGGCCTTGCTGTGAGTCAGGCTTCGGCTTAAGGCAATGTGGGGCTGGTCTGATCCTCTATCCACATCACTCGAGCTTCTCCATATCAGCAAAGAGGCTGTTTGCCTTCTTATCACTTGTCTGTTCACTGGAGCAGCACTTGCAATTTCCTTCAAACACTTTTCCTTTGCCTTCACAACCCAGCTAACTGGAGCAAGAAGCTCCTGTCTTGGCTCGTGGCACGCCTTCCTCGCTGAGCTAGAAACAGCTCGTGGTTCAGAGTGAGTCAGCTCTGCCTCTCATTGGACCACTTCAAGGCCACTGTAGTGTCATTAACTGGCCTGATGTCAATGCTATTGTGTCTCAGAGATGAGGGAGGCCCAAGGAGAGGGAGACGGGTGTGAACACACACATTTGTCATTAAGCTCACTGTCTTATGTGGGCGTGGTTCGTGGTACCCAAAAGTGTTACAATAGAACACCAAAGATCCCTGACCACAGATCACCAGAATATAATGAGAAAGTTTGAAATACTGTGAGAATTACCACAATGTGACAGACACGAAGAGAGCAAATTCTGTTGGGAAGATGGTGCCTACAGAATGGCTCAATGCTAGGTGGCCAAAACTTCAGTTTGTAAAAATTGCAGCATCTAGAAAACGGAGCAAAACCAGCTCTGCCTGTATTTGTGTGATTACACAGCCATCCTGAGCCATGAGCACAACCACCTGTGTCCTGGGGGGTCCCACACACTGCCTGGCTAATGGGCCTTGCTGATTTGACCCCACGGTGGCTGATTCCAGCCTCCTTCTGGAGTGGGGACACAGCTCACCAGCATGGTTTCCTGGGGGCCAGAGGATGAGAGGGTAGCTGTCCTGAGACCCCAGCCAGGCTCAGAGCCCCCAGGAAGTGTCCGAGGGTACATGCACGTGTGTGTGGGCCAAGGCCTGGGCATGGTACAGCTCAGCTGGGGAGGCCTGGCAGGTTCACTATGCTGTGTCTTGCCCACGACCCTCCTGGGCCTCAGTTTCTCCCTCTGTAAGGAGATGTTTAACTCCAACCTTCCCTTTGCTTCCTGCAGCTGGAGGGTGCAATGGGGGGCTGGGCCGGCCAGCTTGCTCAGGAGCCCGGGCCTGGTGCCTCACTTGCAAGTCAGCCTAGGTGGATGTCAGGCAAACACCCCTGCACCGTCTGCAAAGGCACACTGAGGGGTGGGTGTGGCAGGAGGGGTGCAGCAGGCGCAGGGCCTTCTAGGCGAGCAGATGCTGACACTCTCTTCTGCCACCACCACAGGGTCTCTGAAGACTCCCTGGGGTCAACAGAGGGTGCGGGGAGGGGCAGGGTGTGGAGCTGCAGCCCGCACAACATGGAGACCAGGTGCTCCCTGTCCCCACCCTGCTGCCCTGAGCTTCGGGCCTTGGCCCACCTTCCTCTAAATGTTCCCTGTTGTCCCTGGCCCAAGACCCTGGAGGCCCAGGAAGCGCACCCCATTCTGGGCTGCTCCTGGCAGGGCAGAGGCAGCTGGGGTACGGAGAGAGACCAAGAGCGCAGCAAGACCCAGACCCATAAGACCCCGATCTGAGAGCCCTGAGGGCAGTGCAGGCGCAGCCGAGTCAACTGTGGCGCGAGGACCACTGAACTCGGGTGACAGGACGCTGGCTGCACACACTGCGCCTGCTGTGAGGAGTCCGGTCAGCTTGTGGGCTCTCTGCTCTTCTATGGGAGGGGAGACCAGTAGGAGGTGAGGGTCCCCACCAGCCTGGCCCCCTTAACCTCCCCCGGCCAGCAGAGCAGAGGCCCTGGTCCATGGGTGCCTGACAGATGAGCAGCACGGTGGCCTTCCCTTCACTGTCCTGCTGTGGCTGAACTGTCCACCATCTCACCCAGACTCAGGGCAGCCTCCCCAGCAGCCCTGTGGCGCGCAGTTGGAGCTCTGCCCTGGGGATGGGGTTCCCAGGCTGGGCTCAAAGGGGAACATGGAAGGGGCAGCACCCCGATGCAGGCCAATGCCAAGCGTCCACGGTGCCACGCCAGCTGTCTCTTCCTGAGTGACATGAGAAGCTGGCTCCTTCCTGCTGACCCTGACTCGAGGGTCCCCAACTGCAGGGCGGCACTCATCCTGAGCCACCTTTCACAGGCGAGACTCGGGGGAAGCCTCCAAAGTGACTCTGACAAGAGCACCAGAGGGCACACCCGAGAGGCGACTCAGGAACAGAGGCCACTCCGAAGCTGAGCTGCTGCCATCAGGGGGGCCTGGCCCAAGACATAAGGGCAGGACGCTGAGAGACAGGATAGCAGAGATGACACCCAGCAGGTCGCAAGAGACAGCCTCTCAGGGCTGGCTCACCCCAAGGTCCCTGAGAGGCTCCCTTGGCAGTGGTAGGAGATGCCTGCCAGGGTGGAGGACACAGGCCCCAGAAGTGCCGAAAGGCGCCCATCGATTGGTACTGGGCTCTCATGGGGCCAGGTGGGGATCAGGGAACACCGCTGCCCAAAAGGGACACAGGAAAGCCTCTCAAGATGGGGGTTTCACAGCCACAGGGGCCCACAGATCAGAACCCAGACTTGTGCCACTGGGCACATGTGCGTGTGGGTTGGAGAGGCTGTGGCCCGTCCTGGGGTATTTCACAGCCACCCAGACACCTTAGCATTGGGGAGTGACTGAGCCACACACACAGGAGCCTGGCCATGGTTATGATGGGGCCTTGTGTAGCCCAGCGTTGGCCAATAGAGGCCAGTAGATGGGGAGTGAAATCCAGAATGCACCAACAGGCTTGACAGGCACAGAGCACTGGCCCAGCTGGCAGAGGTCAGGAGACCACAAGCTGCTGATTGAAGGAGCTGGCCGCCTGCCCCACTGTGGGCTCCTGGCCCTGCCTGCAGCCAAGCAGATGGAGAGGCAGCTGAGGGCCTAGGTCTCTGTGGAGAGGCAGATAATCCTGGACATGCTGCCTGGGCTTCTGTCAGCAGAAGAGCTAGAGGGACCCCATGTGGCCGCAGGGCTTGCCAGCACCTCACACCTGGCTGTCACCTGTAGCAGGCTCCCCAAAGCAAATGGCCAGGGTGTGCATCCTGGTAAGCCAAGTTTCTGGGGGTGCTGGCCCTGTGCAGATGCAGCCCCTTCCTTCACCTCCCAACACAGGTATGGTTTACAGGCCCCTCACTGAGCCCTTCTGTTTGACCTGGAAAGGATTTGGCCCCATGTGGGGAGAGCTGCTGCCTGTCCTGGGGGAGGTATTGATCCATGACTCCCAGGGTCCCCTGCCCTCCACAAGCCCCAGCACCTCGAGCACACTGTCAACTCGCTCTGCATCCAGGAGGATGGCCCATGAGAAATCAAGCTGCAAACAAAGAGAATGACCACAAGCCACAGCCAGGGGTCCTGCCTGATAGGCACCCCAACCCTGCCAGAGGCTCCCCCAGAAGCAGGCCAGTGGGCAGAAGGCAAGGCCAAGGCTGGGAGGAAGCAGTGGCCCAGAGAAAGGGCAGGGGCGGGGAGGGAGCACCAGGCTGAGGAAGGGTGAAGCCCCAGTGTGGGCCCTGGTCGGGAGGGCACCCACTGTGTATGGGGGGCTCAGGCCAGTGCATGGCCAGCACTGGCACCCCACTTTATGGATGAATTGCTGTCCATTAATTGCATCCCTCCCAGAAAGAGAGCTTGCCTAAGCGACCATCTGTGGGGAATGCAACCCCCTCTCTAGGCTGGTCTCCCCAGTCATGGAGGGAGGAGATGAGTTCCTGAGTCCTCTGGGCGGCAAATGGGGGCACCTCAGCTCTTCTTGCCAAGGACTACCTGCCTTCTGCAGGTCTTAGGCCAAGGCCTGCCCTTGGCCCAGGCTGCAGGGCAGGAAGCTGAGGCCTGGCAGGAGAACTCAGGGAGGCGGGTGCCATGGGCACGCGGGCTGCTGGTTCCCCACCTGAGTCAGTGGCCCTTCACCCTCACAGGGGACTCTGGGCAGCCCCACACCATGGCCCTCACCACAGGCAGACACAACCCCCACCTGCTGGCAGACAGTAACACTAACCCTGCCTGCCTGCCTTCCACAGGCCTGTCATCTTGGCTGGGACCCCTCAACCCCTGTCTGCAGGACAAAGCCACCTGGCAGGTCCAAGGTGGAGCTGCCGCTGACCCCCACGTGCCCGAAAGGTGTGAACCTCTGGCTGCAGTGTGCTGCTGCCTGCTCCTGTCCCTGACTCGCCAGCAACACCTGCACCCCTAAGGCCTCTGGAGCCTCCCTCCTCAGCCTGGAGGCTGCACCGTCAGGGAGGGGCAGAGCTGGGGGAGGGGGCAGAGGCCGCAGCCCAAGCAGGATCTCCCAGGTGGGGACCTAGGTGGGACTCAGCCTTCCATCCCTAGATGGGGGCAACCAAAGTCCCATTGCACGTGAGGGCGGTCTGTACGTATGTGCACTCACGCACCCCCTGCACACCCACGTGCACCCACACCCGCGCAGCCCAACACAGCCATGTATACCACCACGCACTCCCACAGTGCACCGACACCCCTTCACAATCAGAATGCTTGGCCCTGGCCCCTCCTGGGAACAGAGAGGTTGGCCACTACTGGCCAGCGGAGTCCATGGGTGCCTTTTGTCATGACCCAGGTAGGTGTGTGTGATTCCACTTATGCTACTGCTAGGCCCTCGTTCCATGAGTGATGGCGACTCTGCACCCTTCAGGTGGCATTAGATGAACCGTGTCCCCCAGTTACTTGTGACTTAGAACGTGGCTGTGTTTGGAAGTGGAGTCTTTACAGAGGTAATTGAAAGAGGTCACAGGGTAGTCCTGATCGAATAGGACTGATGTCCACATAAGAAGAGGTCAGAACACAGACATGCACAGAGGGACGGCCACGTGAGGACCCAGGGAGGAGACAGGGTCCACATGCCCAGGGTAGAGGCTCAGGGGAAGCCAGCCCTACCTACCCATGGGAGAGGAAACGTTGAGGCTCAAGCCCTAAGCTGTGGTGTCTGTGGGTAAGCCTGGGCTGGGAGAACAGGAGGACTCTAAGGCCAGCACCTCCTGACCCCTACCACCCAGGCCTGGGTCAGCAGAGCCAAATTGGAGGGCAGGCAGGGTGGGGGCCTGGGCCTGCTGGCTTTACACAAGAGGCCTTGACTGGGCGCTGCCTCTGCAGAAGGAGAATGCGCCCTCCATACCCTGCGACTCAGGGGACGGTGCTAGGCGCCCAAGCTCTGACATGACTCCGCCCAACGCCTTACTGACCAGGCCATCAGGTACATGGGAAAGGAGTGGGGACACCAAGAATCTCAGGAATCCCACGTCACGGAAGGGCTGCAGTTGGGGAGGCGCAATGCCCAGGGAGCACAGAGCAGCCTTGACCAGGACAGATGGACAGAAAGGAGGGCCCTGGGGGGTAGGCAGCCAGGTGCTGAGAACCCACCTGCTGCAAGGGGACAGGGTGATGCCTCAGCGACTGGCTGGGCACCGTGTCAGCCTGGGGCTGCCCAAGGGCTGGCGCATTCCTGGAGCTGGGGAGCCGCCCCAGCTCCTGTTGCCCGGTCGCTCCCCTGGGCCCTTCCCAGCAGAGGGGCAGCCAGCCCAGGCCTGAGAGGGACCCAGACCCCAGCACCACCTATGCAGACGTGGGCTGTTGTCCTGCTGGGACCACCACTTCCCTGCCCTGCCCTGCCTCAGAGCATGGCTGACTGTGGCGTGCCACCTGCAGAGGGGCCCAGTGCAGGGGCCCCCAGGGTGAGGGGTGGTCTCAGCCCCTCATGGGCATGTCTCCTTGTCCTGGAGGCCCAGCCCTCAGAGCAGGAAAGTCCAGATGGAAACAGGGGAGGCCCCACCCCACCCCACTGGGTAGGTGGCTGGGAAAAGTACCCTGGGACCTGTGGGCCCAGCCAAGGACCAGCGAGCAGCCTTCATCCCTCCCCAGGGCAGAGCTGGAGAGGGGTCACCACAGATGCCAGGCGTGGACAGGCCCAGGGGATGCAGACTGGCTGGGAGGGGCAGCTGGCCTTGGGTGCAGGGCGGGCTGGTGCACAGCATCGCTGATAAGGAGGCCAGTGGGTGGCCTGCAGAGCTTCCCTGAACGACAACAGGGCTGCAGAGGGTGTGTGCACCCAGATCCTATCTCTGGATGCTTCCACTAACAGGACCAGCTCTGGAGAGAGTGGCTGACTCCCATGCTTCCAGGAACATAAGGGCACCCAGGACAAAGGCAGAAAAGACTCAGGAATGCCAAAACACCCAGCACTCAAGAGGCAGAACTCACAATGTTTGGTGTCCAACCCAGGGGCATGGGCCTGCTGAGCGCTGGTGGGCAGGACCACAGAATGGAGAGCCACCAGCTGAGGGGACCCAGAACGGGGCCCGCGTGGGAGCAGCGGCCATGCTGCTAAGCAGCCGAGTCCACACACACAAAGCTTAGGTGACAGGGAAGGCAAGGAGAGGCCCAAATGCACTGCAGGACCTGAGAACTCCATCGTGGCCTATCAGGCGCCGCAGAGATGCAGATCTACAGGCTCGCAGGCAACACAGGCCAAATGAAAGAAAGCGTGGGAGGAGGGTCCTGTCAAGTGAGATGGCATCAGGGGGGTGGGAACAAACCCACTGATCTGAAGCATGAATCTGAGGACCCGGAAGGAGAGGACAGAAAATTATTTGAAGAAACTGGCCAAAATGTTTCCAAGTTTGATAGAAAGTGTAAACCCAAGAAGCTCACTGAAAAGCAAGTACTAGAAACACGAAGAAAGCTGCATGAAGGCACATCTGAATCAAACTGTGGCCTGTACAGTGCAGAGACAGCTGTGACGAGGGTCTCTCTGCCCACAGCCTGGGGCTGGGAGCCACCCTGACGGTACTGGAGCTGGCGACTGACCACACGAGGTGTGCCTTCCTTAGCTGTGCCCAGGGGGACGCAGTGGAGAACTCGCCACGAGCACAACTGCATGGCTGGAAGCGCACAGGGCACCCCTCGGGCAGAACGCCATGACCCCAGACAAAGTCTGGGTCTGTGAGGAACCAAGAACCCGCAGGGCGGCAGCCTCACCAGGTCTGTGCCAGCCCCACATGCCACTCGTGCTGGGAAGCTGGGGACCCTGAGACAGTGCCCCCAACCAGAGGCTCCGTGCACAGGCACCTGGCCCATGGAGTAAGACCCCACCAGGCCTCTCCCTGGCTCCCATCACATCCAGAGACACTCAGATCCACTGCAGCAAGGGCCTGGGGTGCAGGGCAGCATAGAAGGCTCCCTATATAGCAGGAGCCCGGGCTTACCTGACCCCAATGACGGGCTCGCGAGCATCCCTGGAAGCGGTGTAGTCCATGCCATAGAAGTTGAGCCCCAGGAGGATCTTGCTCCGCCACTTGGACTTGGGGTCTAGGACCTGCACACAGGCTCGTACCCAGGACAGCGGTGCATTGGGCCCCGGCCTGCAGGGTGAGGGACCAGTGGCTTCAGCAGCAGGCAGAGGCCTCAGGTACCCACTGTGGCACTGCAGGGGTCTGGGCACGGGTTGAGAAGGAGGGGGCAGCAGACGGCGGGACTTCCGAGGTGTCTCCTCCCACACCATGTCTGTGTCTGCTTTGCCGGGGCCCATGGCACAGAGGCAGCCACGGGAAGCTGCAGGACACTGCCCATGCCCAAGGCTCCCCTTCCCCAGGAGCACCTTCGCAGGCAGGCAGGCAGCCAGCCAGGCCGGCATGGCACCTGCGGCCCACCCAGTGGCCGGGGCCTGGAAGCACACCGGTGCCCAGGACAATGCTCCCCTGGAGGCCGCCCCTGCCCTGTCACGTGCTCCCAAACGAGAAGGCTGCCCAGTACAGGACCAATTATGGGTTTTGGGGAAGGGACCCAGAGAGCTGACAGCAAGTGCACTGGAAGTTGGGCCTCAGTTCTGAGTGTCCTCCAGGGTGGATACCTCTGTGCTGAGCTGTGAAGCCCACCACCCCTACTCACTGCTGAGCTGTAGGGTAGTCGTAGGTCATGAGGCTGAAGCCATCTAGCACAGGGGCCAGCTGCTCAAACTCCCTGTGGGTGAACATGCCCAGCTGGTCGGTTCTGCAAAGAGAAAACATGTCCCCACTCATCTCCCATGGCCTGTCCTATCCCCAGCTGACCTCCCTCCCCTTCCAAGAGGGTCTCAGATCACTTTCCTTCCCAAGTGACTCAGCAGTGTCCCAAGGAAGGGGGCGGGGCCGCCAAGGGCCAGCAGGGGGTCCGCTGTCAGAGGTCAAGCGGAGACTCACCTCTCCCCCTGCCCCTGCTCCTTCCCGCCCTGAGCATCCAAGGGTGGTGGGGAAGCCCTGTCCCCTGGTGGGCATGGGCACACCTGGCCAGCTTCACCTCATCTCGGACAAGGCCCCTGCTGCTCCCATGGTGCCGGCAAGCACAGGCTTATCTTCCAGGGCCTGGGGCTGGCAGGAGCCCAGGCAGGCACATGTCTGTGACTCCGCCTGTAGCCCCCCAAGACTCTGCCACATCTCCGGGGAGCTCGCCACGTCCCTTTCTTCCCAGCTGGTCCCCTGAGATGCCCTGTCTCAAGGCAGCCCCAGACACACCAGACAAGGCATGCCCTGCCCAAGGACGCCATCCTGTGGTTCCGGTTAGTGGCAGTGCACAGCACAGCCTGCCCAGGCCAGCCGCCTGCGGCGGGGAAGCCAGAGTATAGGCCCGGGACCCTGAGACGCAGGGCACCTGCAGGACCTGAGGACCAGCAGCACTAGCAGACGACGACCCCGAGACCTTGGGACCGGTTCCTGAGACCCCAGAGCAGGATGAGACACTCGACAATGGCCACCAGCAAAGAGAGATGCTTTGCTGGGCCCCATGCCCACACTCGGCCAGCCCCCTGAATCTGACAGAAGACACCAGGCCCCAGCACAACAGAGGGGGGCTGCAGGGACTTGTGTGAGCACAACCCTCCAGGCCTTGGCCCTGGGCCCCACAGAAACGGCAGGTGCCTCTGGCTCCAGGAAAATGTGTCCACATTTCAAAGGCCCACCTGCCTCTATGTGGGACACTCGGGGCCCCATCATTTCTGGATTTGGTGGCTCACAAGGGAAAGCAGGGCCATGAGGCTGTGCAGGGTGGTCTCCCAGCAGAGGGGGAGTGCCCCTGCCCCACATCTTGGTCACCACAGTACCTGGGGCAGGTGTTTGGCACCTGACACCTTCCGTCATCAGCTAGGAGAAAGGATCCACTGGCAGGGGCCATGGAAATGCCAGGAACGCATGAGGCGGAGACCAACCTGGTCGGGGGGAGAGCTCGGGGGAGGGCCTTCCTTGTCTTATAAAGGGAAAGCCTGTTTAAACCCACTCAGCACAGTGAAGAGCCTCGCTTCTGTTGACTGGTCATTATTTAGCACAGACACCCCAATGAGGCCCCAGGATCAGGGAGGATGGATTTTCCCCCAGACATCTGAGTGTAGGAGTCCAGGCCAGGCTCCTATCAAGCACGGCTCCCAAACCACCCTGTTCTTTGTCAGTTCCAGTGGCAGCCCCATTAGGGGCAGTTACTGTTGTGGGGTCTGTCCACAGTGCCCTCCGCAGCATCCCATCTCTTAATGAGGCAGTGGCCTCCTTTCAGGAGCTGGGACCCCACACCCTTCCTTTCTGCTGGCCCAGATGCTTCTTGCAAGTCACCTCTCCAACCATGGGCCCCCTCCCCTCCCCCCACACAGGGCCCCTGCAGGGAAGGTTGCTCCAGGAGGGCTGGCGCAGCCGCGTCTTTGGGATACTGCATGTAAGAGGTGCAGCTGCAGGCACTGGACACAGCATGGCCTCTGGACGGCTTTCCACCTAGACACGGAGAAGGGTCACCTGGGCCGCAGCTCCCCTGCCTCTAGGGTCTCAACCCTCCATGAGACCCAAACTCCCTGCCCCTCAGCACTCCTGCTTCACCCACACGTGGATGCCTCCTCTTCCATCACCCCAATCAGCTGCCATGTTGGCCTGGGCCCCATCTGGAGAGCTGCCCCAAGCTGTGGGGGGACCTCACCTTAAGTGGTGCCAAGTACCCTCTCCCCCAGGGAGAGTCCATTACCATTTCCCTGGTCTTTACCACCTGGACCATGTCCACACTGCTTGACCCGCCATCTCCCTCTCCACAGGTCTCTCCCCAGACAACACACATGCTGCCCTCACCCACTCTCAAGGCTGAGACACTGCCTATCTGGTGGTGAACCCTAAGTCCCACCAAGTCTCTGCAGTTGGTCAACTGGCCCCTGCTACCAGCCATATGGCCTGGCCTTGCCCCACCCAGGGACACCATCCCCTTGGCGGCCTTGATGGGGCCTTTCCAAGTGACGCTGAAGGTGAGTACCACTGTCCCCACGCAGCTCCCACCAGCTCTCAGGGTGCTCACATCTGCTCCCCACAGGCCTGGTCACCCAGGCCTCTGGCTGCCTCTCACCCGCCCCTCCAGGGATGCTGTGCTCAGCAGCCGGAGAGTCTCTAAAACAGGAGCCCACCTGCCCTACTAGGAATCCACTAGTGGAACCACTGGCCACAGGGCCAGACCTGATCCCCACTGGCCAGATGGAGTCCTTCAGCCCTCCAGCCTAAACCCCACTGTCTGCATGCCCTACCACCCTTGGCACCTGTTCTGTATCCACGGTGACGTGGCCCAGGCCCCGCCCAGAGCCTTCCACATGCCCTGGTCACAGGCTGCCCTGGTCTCTGGTGACATGAGGCACCCCACCTTGACCATGGGATGTCAGCCTGCCCAAAACTTGAGGAAACCATGGGGGCGGCTGAGATGGGTAGACATCTGCCGTAAGGCCATGCTCACCCCCAGGGCAGCTCTGGGCACCCAGACAGCACTGGCAGGAGCAGGTGCTAGGCTCAGCAAGTCTCAGAAGGGAGCCTGGTGACAGATGGTGTGTGCTGTGTGGGTCCCAGGGCAGCTCCTGGAGGCTAAACAGGAGGGAAGACCTGTCATGTGAGGTCCTGGGAGCTGCGACACTTGGAAGAGACAGCGCCAGGGACTGACCAAGATGCTGAGCAAAAGCTCCCCGACAGCCCACAGCGGTGGCTCCATGGGGGCAGGGCTGTGGCCCTGGGAGCTGGGCTTGAGGTCAGCATGGCTACCTAGGCCAGCAGTCCCAGACACACCAGACAAGGTGCCCCTCTCCCCAAGCCTGCGCGCCCCTGCAGCTATGCTTCTGTGCAGTGGCAGCCTGCCTTTGCGAGGTGAGTGACAAGCGTGATGACTTCAAGCCGCAGGACACAGGCAAGAGGTGCTGTTTTGGCTCCAGGGCTGCTGTCACCAAGTGTGGGGTGGCAGGTGAACCAGGGCCAGCAACAAGACTTCCCGGGGTACTCCCTGCTCACCAGGCAGGAGGAAACAGCCCAGGCCTGCACCACACAGAACACATGCATGGGCGTGTGGGCTGGCATGCATGTCCAGGACCCCCTGAGGCCCCCAGCCCAACAGCACTGCTGGGGCCACCCTTAGCCCAGCCATACTGGCCACAGTGCCTCTCTCTAAGCTGCCATGTGGAGGGAGCTTTCGCCAACCGTGGCTGCACAGGGAAGGGCCCCTACGCACACTGTCCACCCCCTGCTTAGGTGCCAGAAGCTGAGCACAGACTCCTCGGCACAGAGGTGCCAGCTGGAAGGCTGCTATACCCCCTCCCCAAATGCACACACCCATTCTAGCCAGGCCCAGGGGTAGCCCTTCCCAGGCATTTGGCCCCTTGCCCTCCCACACTCCCTGGCATGGCATTCACTGCAGGTCTGCAACCTGCATCTGCCAAGCAGCTAGGTCCTGTGGTAGGAGCTGCAGCTGGGGACCCCCCAGCTATAGGACGGGGCAGCCCCCTAGCTGGAAGAACTGCCCCTGGCTTTCAAGGAGCCCGTCTCTACCCAGGGCGTCTCATCTGTCCCACTGAAGGCTCTGACCAAAAAGGGTAGCTGGTTTCCACCTGGTGCAGCATCCCACCCCACCCCCAGCCACTCACAGACACCGGGGGCCAAGGAAACAAGCATGAGTGTCTGCAGACAAACCCACAGGCTTTGGGAGAGCCAGCTGCCTGCCTTCCCAGAGCACCAGCCCTTCCTCCACCCCAGGCCTGGCTTCAGCCCCAGGAAGCTGTGGGAACCCTCATCCTGGGAGCAGCACCAGCCCCATCATACACACCTGTACCTCACATGTGAACACACTGAAGGAGGGGGTTGCTGGACTGTGGGACCCTCCCAGCCGCAGTCAGCCTGGGGACACAGGTCTGAAAGCAGGTCTGTGGCCCCTGGCAGCCCATCCCAACTGGAAAGAGGCTGATGTCCTGACGGTGCAAAGGGGCCTCAGGCCCCTCATGCCTGGCATAGGGGCCACAGCCCCAAGTTGTGCGCACACCCCAAGGCCTCTGGTGACAGGTGGTATGCTGTGTGGGGCACGAGCACAAGGTGGACAGCCAGCCTGGCACATGCTGGCCCCAGAGAACACGGTAGCACCTGGCAAAATGGGTATCTGTCTCAACTGCCAGAGCACCCAGCAGGCTCCAGGTAAGCGCTGATCTGCTCTTTCCAGAGAGTCTACCAGCCTTCAAAGGTCATGCCTGGACGTTGGCCTGGAGGCACATCCAACCTGGTCTCACTATTGCTCACCACCACGCTGCCACTCAAGAGCATAGTGCTGGCCAGAGGTGATAGGCCAGGCCAGCTGCTTCCTTGTGAGGCAGTGGACAGGCAGAGGTGGCGCCGAGTCCCCAGGTGGTCCTGCCCAGGCCTCTGAGGCCCTGCCCCCACCCCATCACTGTCCTGACCCTGACCCAAGGTCTGCCTTGGGTCCCCCAATCGGGATTTGGAACCTCCTCTGTGCCTAGCCAGGTAAGACACCCTGGGCAGGATGGACTGAGACTGCTGGTGCCCCGGCCTCTTACCTCCCTGAGCTGTGGGTTCCAGAATAGCTGCCTCAAGGGGCTGGGAAAAGTGAGCAGCCAGGGCACCTCCCCCACCCCCAACCTTTCCTGAGGGTGTGGCAGGTGGGACGTCAGTTTAAAGCATGGAACACTCAGCACTGCAGAGCCCCAGCACTGAGTGCATGGAGCATGTCTGAAATAGTCCTTCAAACTCAGGGACTTTAACATGGCTTCAAACCTTTGGCTGCAGCACTGACACGCGAGAAGAATGTGCTAAGACTGCTTAGAGGTGTCTGTGTGCCACCGCGAGTCCCAGCCCTGGGCCCCATGCCTGCATGCCCACAGCTGTGGCATCTACCCAGATGGGCTGTGCACTTACCCGGGAGTGACGGCTGGAGGGATGACCAGGATGGCCAGCAGCCGGGCATGGTGCAGTGCCTCAGCTATGTGGATGAGCATGTGGATGAGGCCCCTGTGAAGGACCAAGAGGACTGGTCAGGAGCGGCAGGACAGGCGCCCCCTCACAGGCACTTACTGGCTGGCAGCACAGACCCAACAGTGGGCAGGTCCACGGGGTCACCCTCTACACCAACTGGGCCTGCGCAGAGCCAGGCCATACCGGTGCCTCCTTGACCTCAGGGGTGGAGAGCAAAGGGGGGTACTGCACAGCATCCTGTCACCTCCATATCCCCCACACAGCCTGGCAGGCCACGAGATGCCAAAAGGCCACAGAGTGGGCTGCACCAGGCCCCAAGCCAGACCGAGGGGCGGCCCCACCAACTGGGTGTGCTGAGGCCTACACCACCCAGCCCAATACGGCAACCTCTGGCCTGGCAGATGCCTGGACAGAGCTGTCTGCCTCTGCCCCAGATGGGGCACATCCCTCATGTCTGGATATTGGCAATGGCGTGCCCAGTGGGACAGAGACCATCTTGGCTCAGAGCATGGCCTGGGAACTCTAGTCAGGATGCCCCCAGCCTTCATGCCACGGGCAGTCCGTGGGCCACCGAGCAGCTGGTGCGAATGGGCCTCAGCGCTGCAGGAAGCCATGCTGCTCATGTTCAGGGTTCAAGACGGCCCCCTACTCTGTGTGTTCCAGCCCCGTGTCACTGGGCATAGGAGGCCCAGGACCCACTGACTGGCCCTTAGTCCTTCCCCACGGCCTTGCAGGAGCAGCCTGATCTGGAAAGTGGGTCAGAGGGTCTGGGGCACCCAACTCACACCAGCAGGGTCGGTGGCTGTCCTGGCCACCCACACCCTCAGACCGTTCGAGCCTGCAGAATATGGATGAGGGCCAGGCAGGACAAGGCTGGCTGCGGTCTGAGAGCACTTCTCCTGACAAGGCTGGGATGGGCCTGGCACCTACTGACTGCCAGACTGTGGCGGTCATCTTCCTGATGTGGCCCAAGCTCAGCGGAGTGACCCCAGTGCCAGCTCTGGCTACAGGCTGTCCAGTGCACTTGCCAGGAATGCACTCACTTGGAGAGGGTGTCCCCTGTCAGCAGGCACCAGGTCTGCCCTCAGCACCTGTCACTGTCACTTGCTTCTGGGACGGTTCTGGAGGATGCACCTTTGTGAGAGGGGATGAGTGGTCTTGTGCCCCTGGGGCGGCACCTGCCCAGCTGTGCTCACTCTAGTGCCCAGGGAGCAGGCCTCCCACCAGAACGAGGTGTTGCTCTACCTGCTCAAATTGTCTGCTCCTCCCAGAGGACTCAGTGGGAGGGCAGCCTGGGGCACCTGGAGCCAGGGTGTCACAGAAATGCCATGTCAGGGTCCCCACACCACACAGGCCACAGATGTATGTCCACGGCTGATAGCCACCTGCTCCATAGTGCTTGCCAGCAATGGCCTTTCCAGGCTGACCTGCTGCCTCCAGAAGGAAACAGGGCTCTCAGACATCTAGTCGAAAGCTTAACAAGGGTGGTAGGAGCGGCAGCCTTGATAAATGTCCCCATGATTCCTCACCACAGCTCTGCCTGTCCTGGGAGGTGGCTCCCAGACAGCAGAGGGCCTGAAGCCATCTGGTCTCTGCCCTGCTCCAGTCCTGCCCCCATGCCTACCCAGATGGCAGCTCCCACCACTTCCTCACCAGAAGAACCAAGCAACAAGGAGCCCCGAGGCCGCTCAGGCCCTCTCCTCACCCCGCTGCGTCCTGCCTCCCTGTCCCCCTCCCTCCGCCCCCCACTCTGAGCCCTGACAGAATGCTGTCTCATGAGAACTGCAGCAGATTCTATCTCCGGCTCCCTCTCCTCAGAAGGTGCTAGAAGGTCACCTTGGCTGGCTGCTGCCCAACAAACACCAAGGCACAGCCTGTGGGTGAGGAGTGTGTTCTGGCTGAGTGCCAGCACTCTCAGGTGACACAGGGACACCTCATGCTTCCAGCTTGGCTCCTGCCATCTCTGCCCGCCCTCCCTAAACCCAGACCTCACAGCCTTCACGGAAATGGAAGGAGGGGGAGCCTTTCAGAAGCATCACTGGGGTGGGGGTCTGAGCACAGGGAAGCAGGAATCCTGGCTGGGGGCCTAGACCCACACGGGGTAGAAAATGCAGCAGCCCAGGCAGGCCTGTGCCCCCCAACCTCCAGGGCGAGAGCCTCCCAACATGCCTGGCTGCAGGCAGACCTTCCTTTGGGCCTCAGGTGGGAGTCCTGTGCCCCCTTTGTGGGGCCCCCTAGACACTGCAACCTGCCTGCTCTTGGCAACAGATTGGTGTGAGGATGTGGCCCGAGTGGGCACACACGTCTGCAGCTGCAGGAGGGAGAAGCGGCCGGCCCAGCACTCTCTTCTGGGGCAGGTGTGGTGGGGAAGTGGGGGCTTAGGCTTTGAGTTTGGATCCCTTTGGGCAGAAAAGGGGAGCACGGCCAGTTCTGGAACCAAATGTAGCTGGCTGCAGGGCTCTGCTGCCGATGCACCAGATGGGTTGCACCCTGGTTCTGCCATGCGTACATACAACTGCTAGGGCAGGACTCAGTCCCTCCTTGTCTTCTGGGTAGCTGACCCCATCCCTAACAGAAGTAGGAAAGCACATGCTACAGGAGACTTCACCACTCCCACCTTGCTAGGTCCTTCTGGCCCAGGGGAGCATGGCCCGCAAGACTCAAGGACAGGGTAGGGGCTACTGTTGAGGGACCCACATGGCTCCCTCCCAGGAGGCTGGCACAGAACCTGGGTGACGGTTCTTTTCCCAAAGGACTCTGTGGTCTTCTACTCTGAAGGCCCCCAGCCGGCCTCTTCTCAACATCCCTGGAAGGCTTGGCTCTGCTGTGCCAAGCAGAGTTCCTGTTTGTGTCCGAGCCTGCCTCTGCCATCATCGCCCGGGCTGCGATCCCCAGTCCTGGGTCCTCCTGGGCCAGGCTCATCATGCTCCCTTTCCACCCAGCAGACATTAGGGCTGGTGAGGAGGCGCTGACACCTGCCTGAGGCCTTTCTTAGGGCGCCATCCCGCCCCAGGTGCAGCTGTAGGGAGGCCCTCCCGAAGACAGGGCTCCCTTACCACCCCCCAACCTGCCACTTGGCGTCCAGCAGGGCACCTGTGGGGTCGGTAAGAGCATGGAGCAGAAACGCCCGCACCACCCAGAGTCCACTCACACGTGCTTCTGGCTCGGCAGCTGGCTCCAGACCTCCACCACGAAGCCGTCGAAATGCTGGCTCTAGAGGCAACAGGGGAGGAGGGCCCAATGACCCAGGAGGGAAGGGTGGGAAGGCAGACACAGAACCAGCTGTCCCTGCCCACCCGTGAGGTCACAGCCCAAGAGCTGTGTGGTTCGTACTACAGGCCCAAGCCCCTCTCTGAAGGGGGAAGCAGGGAGGGTCCCCACAGGAGCAGAGGGGCTGGGGCTCTTGTGCACTGTCAGCTCATGTGCCTCCCCTAATCCCAGCCTCTAGGGGCCTGAAGGGTTCCATGAGCCCCTTCAGCCTAGTATCAGCCAGAGAATCCTGGGGTCAGAAGGGAGCCCAGGCAGCTGGTGCTGGGCCCAAGAAGTGCCCTGTGGGGAACTGGAGCTTACCTTGGCAACCTGGACCATGGTCCTGCCAAGCTCTTCTATCTCATCCTCACTGTCTAAGACGTTCCGGAAGTCCTCATGAGTCCAGTCCTCAAACAGCAGCCGAGGCACTGGGGGGCCAGACCCGTGCAGAGATTGTGACTCTCATGGCTTGGTTCTACCCACAGGGTAGACCTTGGCCTCCAGAGCAGTGACCACACAGTTAGCACCTTGTCCCAGTGCCACAAGGCCTAGTGCAGGAGGGGCCCCAGGGAAGAATAGAGATGCTGACCCCTCTCCCCTCACACACCAGGTCCCTGGGCATCAAGCCCCTTGCTGGCTGGCTCTTGCTGGATTGGCCTCCACTTTGACAGGACATGTATCTCCACTGCCTCCAACCAGAAGCCCCAGCTTGTCCTGCTCCCCAGACACTGCTGAACCCACTGCACTTTGGAGCAGTGCAGGACAGGGTTGGTATCATTCTTGGGCCTGGCCCCCAGGACCCTTGGTAAAGGCTCACTGGATGAACAAGGAAGAAATTGAGCACAAGTCCACAGGCAAAGAAGGTGCCAGCCTCAGTGGGCTGAGGCCTGGTGGGCAGGAGGGCCCAGGGCCAAGGCTGGACTAAGAGCTGTGAATGCCAGATTGGGAGCCAGCCTTGTTTCTGAGCGGTCAGGAGTGACTGATGTGGTGGGCAGCAGCCAGGGCCCCACACTGTGGCATGTGGCCCAAAGGCCAGCTGCCCTGAAGGCCCAGACCTTGGAACTTACCTATGCGTAAGCCCTTGGCCTGCTTCCTGACCACCCGCATCCATCCTGCAGGACGTGGAAAGGACAGTCAATGTGGGGACACAGCCCCCTGCACATGTGAAGACCTGCCCACTCCAAGAAGGAAAATGCAGAGCCACCCCATGGGAGTAGAGGGGAGGGCACTCAATGTGACGGTGTCTCCACTACGACCCTGAGCACCCAGGCTGCTCAGATGACGGGGCTACAACAGGGGCTACTGATGCCTGGGGCCTGCGACTATTTCTCAGAGTTGAGCTGAGGGGTATCCAAGGGCCCAGAGCTGCCCACCTGTGCCCCGACACACTGTTCTCCCAGTCCTGGGGAGCAGCTCCAGGTCAGAACTCCACAGCTGGCTAACATGCTAACATGTCCTCTCTTCAAACCCAGAAAAGGGGGTGACTGTGTGAACTCGGGCATGTGCCCACAGAATGCAGCTGTCAGGGCCCTTGCTCCCTCTGGACACCCTGCTTGGACACTGTGTACAAACTGCCAAGGGGTCGGGGCGAGTCACCATACTCACACACAGAGACACACCCACTGACAGACACGCACACACCCTTCTGGGCCCTCAGGATGAGCACAGACGAGCAGCAAGGTGAGAACCTTGGTCCACGTCATGGAGGCCTGTGACCTCGAACATCTCACGGCCGCGCCTCTTCAGTTGCAGCCATACTGGCGAGATGTGTGTGAGCTTGCCCCCGAAGGTTTTGGCAACATCGTAGCCATGGCTGTTCCACTGGCAGAAGAAAGAGAATGGCAGGTCCACCTGCAGCTGGGGCCAGAAGGCCTCACAGCCACCTTTGCCACACATAACAAGCCCCAGAGGACCCCGACATGATTTTCACTTATGGGAGGCACCTGTCCCACTGCACCCCTGTGGCGGGGAGGGGAGAACACAGACCCTAGGGGCCGCCTTGCCCTCGGGGCCTCCCTGTCCACCCAGGGCCCGGCTTACTGGAGTGACATAGCCTAGGACGTCCCCAGCAAAGTGTCTCTCCCGCGCCTTGGCCGAGCAGTAGCTACGATGCTCGAGAACCACATTCTCAGCCCTCAGGTCTGTCACCACCAGACCCCGATCTTGTACAGGCTTATCTGAAAACTGAGTCTAAAGCAAAAGGAACAGGAGAAAGCCGTTGGCGCTGTCAGGCCCAGGCAGAATGATGTCCAGGAGTAGCCTTCCTCTCTGCACAGCCTGGACTGTCCCGGGGTCCACAGGTGCCGCTGACTGGGAGACGGCGGGGACAGGCCCACCCTTGGTGAGCTGACAAGCTGAAGGCTCACTGCCTCCCTGGGCCATCCCACAGAACAGCACAAAGACATGGTACATGCTCAGTGTGGCTCTGATCCGCCTGGCTGCCACAGATGACAGGACTCAATGGGGCAGGGCTGGAGTGCAGGTGCTGGAGGCAGCAGAAGGCAGCATGAGGGCAGACTCGCTGACCAGCCCCACTGCAGACACTGCTCCCCACCAGACCACCTGGCCAGGGCCCAGGGGAGTCCAACCAGCCACCCAAGGCCAAGCCCTCAGCCTCTGGCTCACAGGCCCTTGCATGCAGCCCTCAGGCCACCCCTACCTTCTCCAGCAGTGTCTTTGAGGCAGCTTTTTTGGCATCTGACTTTGACAGGGTAGTGTGAACGGGGCTACAGGCCACAGCAAGCCAGAGTGTGCAGAGGAGCACTTTCATGGTGGGAATGTCACAGTAGGGTCCAACCTCAGGGTTCAGGGGGCTGCAGAGAAAGCAGAGCATGGGGAGACCACCAGCAGCAGTGTCCCCTCTGCCAGTTGGGGCACCTTGTCCTTACAGGGACTGGGTCCTTGTAGCAAGGGGCTGGGCACTGGCCCCAGGACAGAACCCTGCTCTGGGTCAGACCCAAGAGCCAGAGTCTAGCTTCCAGCATTGCTGGGCCCCAGGTTCCTCTCAGGCACCCAGAAAGGGGCTTCCTTTTTGCCAACCAGAGAGCCTTTCCCCACTGCCTCAAGACTGTCCTGACCATGGCTGGCCATCCAGAAAAATGTTGGCTGCCTCCACCCCTCAACCTAAAGAAATCTCAGCCACTAGAGGGCTTAAGTGTAAAATAACAGAGCCATGAAAAAGAGAAGAAAAGCATGGGTATCTGTTTATGTATACCCAGGGAAGGAAGGCTTTTCCAATGGTATCAGCAACGGCAAAGATCATCAAAGAAAACACTGAGTGTTCACTACATAAAAATGTGCAACTTTCATCTAGGGAACAAAAAAGCAAATTTGAAGAAATAATAAACCAGAGGAAAAAATAGATCATAATTGACAGTGAATTTCTACCTGTTATCTAGATATAACATGCAAAGGAATCTTATAAATCGAGAATAAAAAACACTCCAGTAAAGATAAGGAATGGACATGAAGGGGAGTAATACACAGATGCCCCACAACAGACACTGTACTCCAGATACCTCATGATCCAGAGATGTCCTATAATACAGAAGTCCCCCATGATCCAGAGATATCCCCAGCCCCAGAAACAGCACCTAGGCTTCACCAGCAATCAAAAGGAATGGACACAGAAACAAGACTGCATTTCCACCCAGCCTCTGTGAGGACTAAAAAGAATGATGCTATCTCAAGCAGCTGTTTCTGGAAATGCAAGCCGGGAAAACCTTTTTGGATGACGATCGGGTCATAAGCATACTTCCTAACAAGTGTTTCCTTTCTTTCACAAACTCCACTTGGGGGACTCCCCCACTCACATGGAAGAGGCAAAGGATGTGCATCTCAGTGCTGTCTGAACACAGAATAACCGTTGTTTCCACACACGGAGGTATGGACAGGCACGGCGAGGCCAAGGACACACTGGTCAGTGCAAGCATCACAAAATGCATACACACAGCAGGGCTCCATCTTTATTTAAAA
The DNA here is from genome assembly GCA_032199065.1 of Smutsia gigantea. Classification (NCBI taxonomy): domain Eukaryota; kingdom Metazoa; phylum Chordata; class Mammalia; order Pholidota; family Manidae; genus Smutsia; species Smutsia gigantea. The sequence goes on from JAVSCE010008610.1 coordinate 60,752, forward strand.
ACGCCTATGCATGTATATCCACAGAAAGGGCAAAGAGGGGCACATTGAAGAACACTAAGCAGGCCATCTAGGCTGCCAGGCACCCCATCTCCTCTCTGGCCACTGGGCTCTTATTAGCTGGGCAGTTCACTTCCAGGTCCTGCTCCCCAGCCCCCCAATCCTGCCTCCTGTCTTTTGCTTAGGGCAGCTGAAGACAAGCAGGCCCAGTCTGGCTATCTTCCCTGATGAGGCTTTAAGATGCGTGGGTGTGAAGAACATGTCAGTCTCATGGCCCTGGTGGTGTACCCCCTCCAGACCAGCCAAGGGGCCCACCCAGTGGCAAAGCTAGAGGAGACCCTGTAGGCCCCCAGGGAACTGGAGGCTGGTTCAGCACCCTGCCCAGAGGGACCACCAGGGATGCCAGAGTCCTGGCCAGGCAGTGTGCCATCAGGAGCTTGGCAGACCCAGGGCCTCCACAACACACACCCCTCCATCCTGGCCAGGAGCCTGTTTTTAGCCCCTCCAAACCCTCCTCTCGATCTTCTTCCCTTCACTGAGTGGCACAGCTTTAGGTGGTCACTCCTCTGGGTGAAGACCGGAGCCCTAGCTGCCCTGGGCAATGAGCTTCCATGCTGGCACCTGATGAACCACAGCATGCTGGGTGGGGCCTTCCCCAAAAGGCAGGGAGGCCCAAAGGGATGCACCTATCAGGGAGCTGCTGGCAGCTCTGAGAGCGCTGTAGGGAAGGCATATGAAGACCCAAGCCCAGTTTGCCACCCTTGGCCCCTTCCCACCAGCTTCTGCCTGTGACACTTCCAGCATCAGAATCAGCAAGGACAGCAGACTTTGCCTCACCATCTTCACATCACAGCTGTGACCAGGGCTGCTTGGTCAGAGTTCTGGGGCTGAGGATGGCTGTGGCAGGGGAGAGCAGCCCAGAATAATCCAGAACCTGCTTGGCCAGAACCTGCAGCTGTCAAGCTTGGAGGAGCCAACACAGGGCACTCTGGCCACTGTGAGGCTGGAAAGACACCTGAACAAATGTGCTTCCATAACGATGGGCTTGCAGGAGGGGCCAGACAGCTGACTGAGGGTCATGGCCATAACAACTGAACCAGCTGGCAGAGGCTGCATGGAGCTGAGGCAGGGTCCACTCTGTCTGCCCCAGCCCCTCTGGGCCTCCTCCATGACCAAAGGCTCCTCCTCAGCTCCGGGGCAAACTTCTGGATCACTGATGACGGGAAGAGGTGAGAGACCAAGCAGGAGGCAGGCGTCTGGGAGCGGTCCGAGAGGACCAGGGGTGCCCCCAGGAGCCCTCTCCACCCTCATTCTCAGTGTGCTGCCCTGCCCACTATCCTGCACACAGGCAGGAGGGCCACTGTTCACCTACCCAGCCACCCCTCTGCTTGGCCCCTGGCCTAATTTCACACCACAGAGAAGAAAAAGGAAAGTGGGGAGAGGAGGCCTATCTGGAGGAAGATGGGCCCTCCCAGTTTCTGGGGGCAGTGGAAGGGGAACCAGACTGAGCATGAGGCCTGAGCTGGCACCACCACTGACTTGATGGCATGCTGTGAGCCAGCTCTGGGATACAGCACGGCAGCATCAGGGGAAAGCACTGGGTGTGGGCTGCACTCAAGTGTGGGCAGCTCCCTGGCTGGCTGTGGAACTTTCCAGGCCAAGTGTCCAATACTTGTTGGGGACACATGTATGCTGCCCATGAGGGTACTTGAGATGTGGCAAGGCAGTCTGGGCACGTCCCATGGCTCCCCAGTGTTCACTGTGCTGAGATGCCCACCCAGCTACTGTCTCAAGGTCTGAGGGCAAGTTCTCCCATCATGCTCTTCACAGAGCCGACTCAGGGCTCTCCAGGATCTCACACACCTGTTCTTGCATCAAAATGTGCTTCTCCCCCACACACCGACCTCCTTTGGGCAGAGCAGCCCCTTCAGAGGGAGTGCGGTGTGTAGTGACAAGTTCACACCTGTCACCCGGAATGATTCTTACCAATGCAAACTGGAGTGTCCTTTGAAGGCTGGGGCTCAGGCCTGCTCCATAATCCCCAACGGCCCAGCCTCACTATTCTAGGGACTCCGAGCTCGAGGGACAATTGTTTCAGTAGCATGTGGACCAAATGATGGTAAGTCACACTGTGACTTTCAAATGTTTTTTGAGATCCACACCAGGAAATAGTTTGTCTTGGCTCAGTACAAGCGTGTTTGTCCCGTGCATACAGAGGTGCATAGAGTGAAAGCAGCCAAGCAAGGCTAGCCCTGCTCTGAGGCACTGACGGTTTCTTTTCCGTTTCGTTTTTAAGGAACTGTTTTTACGCATCAAACTGGTCTTACTATTCAGCGATGGGCAACTTGAGAGATGCCAACTTTCTCTCCAACACCAGCAGCACCTGAGCCCACTCTAATCACCGACGGCTGCAGTTCACAGCAAGCGGAAGGGTGGCGTTCTCGCCTTTGAGCAGCTTCTGCAGCCACCTGTGCTCCTGCGGTGAGGCATGAGCACGCTCTTGCAAGTGCTGACGCGCAGGAGTTGGGACATGCTCGTTGACCGCGTGCTGCGCTTCAGGCCGTGTTAACCTGGGGTTCTCTCCGCGACGCGGGGACGGGCGCTGTTATGATGCGCACTCACAGAAGAGCCTGGGCCGGAGCGCAGCGCACTGAGCGCCTGGACTTGCAGCCAGGGCGCCACGCCAATTCGACAGCGAGGACACCAGGGAAGCCGCCGATCGCCCAACAACTGTCACCAACCCTCTCTGGGCTCAGGTCTAGTGACCAGGGAAGCCCGGAGTGGGCAAGTGGGCCTCCAGCATGGAAAGTGCAGCTTGCGGTGCTGGGGCGGGCGGGCGGAGCCGCCTGGGGCGTCCAACAACTCGGGGCACCGTCCCCACCGGCCTGGCCGCCTGGCCTCCGGGGACAGGACAGCCACCACTTTCTCTGTCTCACCCACCGACGCTCACACCCACCTCAGTCACACCGGCGGCGCTGCTCACATGGCCGCCCACTTAGGCCCAAGTACCACCCGCGCTTGTCCACACCGGCTGTCTCCCCCAGGCCGCTGGTCGCTGTCCCCACCGCACTCCCGACGCACAGTCTACCGTCCACACTCTCTCACGTGCCCGCGCGCACCAACACCCTCTCACACTCTGCTCCCGCACACCCGTTCCCGGCGCGCCAGCCTCACTGAGCGGAACTGAGGCCACGTGAGGAGGAGGGGCCGGCGCTGGGGCGCGGGGCGTGGACTCCTCCCCAGCCAGCCGCCGCGGGCTCACCTTCATGCCCCGGAGACCCGCCAGCCCAACCGTTCGTGCAGACGGAAGACGCTAGCTACCGCGGCCGGAAGTACCGCCTCGGGACGCCCGCGCACCGCCTCCTCGCACGGCACGCCGGGACGGAGGCGGGGCCAGCAGAGGGGAGGAACTGGGGTGGGGAGCGGGCGGGGTCAGAAGCAGGAGGCGGGGCGGGGCAGGAAGGGGGCGCGAGCGCGGGGTCTGGGGTAGGGAGACATAGTGGAGCGGGGAGAGCGGTGGGAGCGGAAGGGGGCCGTAATGGGACTGCGGCGGGGACGGGGTGGGGCTGGAGCGGGGCTGAGAAGACTGGAGTGGGGGCCTCCAGAGGCAAGGCGCTCGGGCGCGCAACTTAGGTTAGCCAACCGGAGCTCGGAGACCGGCTGGCCGGTCGGTATCCGAGTCCCCTTCAGGTCCCTGTAGAAACCACGCGCGGCCCCACCCTAGTCCGGCGATCCGGCCGACCAGCCCCAGGGCGCGGCGCGCGGCTCCTTCCCCATTTTTGCTGTTCAGAGCTTCTCTCCTAACTGAACTTTGTACTCTTTCGTCCTGGTCATGTTTGCTTCTTTCTCTTCCCCACATTTCCTGCCCGCTGACCTCGCAGTCTTCCCTAGTGGCTGGGGTCTGGTCTGTGTGCTGGGCGTGTATATGACAACTGTCAAGTGCCACTGGGCAGTTTGCGTTCGTGGCACCCAGCTCAGCCCTGAGGCCTGACCTTTGGGATAGTGGCCCCCAAATCAGGCAGAGCTCTGAAGGGGACCCCAGTAAGCTATGTTGGATGCCTTGATATTTGTGCAACCCTAGGAATGCTAAGGGATCCCAGCAAGATCAAAATTCTGTTAGTGAGAAAAGCGTTTAGTCACCTTAGGATCTATTGAGTTCAGAGGTCTGGAGCTAAAGAATTGCAAAACCCACCCAGGTTCACTCTGGGCCTGCATTGCAGGCCCCAAGAGCAGGCGGGAAGGAGGCACAGGGAACCCAGAGCCGGCCTCCTCAGAGTCCCCTGCTGCGCAGGGCTTCCAGACACCCGTGGGCTTGTCAGCACAGAGCAGTCAGCCTCCCAGCTGGCAGAGCCAATGCCAAAGGGCCTCAAAACCTGGATTGAAAGCTGACCTTTAGTGGGTACACATCTTTTTCAGCCACAGGAAGAATTAGGATGAAACAAAAGTTTTAAAAAATTAGAAACAGCGTTTACATAGTAAGTGAAACCTGAACACATTTGGTATTTCATGTTTCTAGAACATTAAAGACAACCTGGGGTTCACCACATTTAAAAATTTAATCTAATAAGTGTAGGAGTTATTGAAGCGCCCAAGATTCTGTTGTCAACTCAGACAAGATAAAGTGCTTAAAAAGGAAGTAAGAAGGATTTAATTTATAAATGCAGTTTGAAATAGTGAAAATACTTAAATAACTGAGTTTGTAGATGGGGCCAAATATTATGAGAGACTTAAAAATGACTTTAAAATCTGCTAGGCTTATAAAGGGAATAACGGTTTGTAAAGTTGAACTTAATAGGTTAAAAAATTAGGATTTGAATTTATAACTTCAACAAATCAAATCCTAATTATTTAAATTTAACGTAAACCTGCCTATAAACCACTTGCCCAGGCGCTAAACCCAGTCCTCAGCTCCCATTCCTGGCCCTCCTGCTTGTGGAGCAGGCAGCCCTGGCAGGACTGGGTGCAGGATACCCAGGCTGGGTCCAGGCTCTGAACTTTGTACAGGCCCCATGGAGTGAAAGGAAATGCAGAGAGGAGCCCTCCTGCTGCCAACTGAACCCCCATGCACTGGGGACACCTGCAGAGTACCCCACCCAGGTGTACTTGGTCAGCCAAGGGCCCCAGCCTGAGGGTGGCTCTCTGGGATAGCCTCAAGGGTGTTCCTGAGTTACTGTGGGGAGCCCATTAGGTCACCGATACCTCCAAGAGCATTCACATCTGGTTGTTGGAGGTACCTGGTGGCTGTGGGGCTCCTGGGGGCTAGACCTGTGTCTTCCCCCAGCTGGACAGTGCTCCTGGCAGGGGATGTCTGGCCTCACAAGAGGCCCTGGGCCTCTCCTCATTTGCCAGGTCAGCACATGGCAAGGCCTTTCCTGGCAGTGACAACCCGTGACTTGTCCTGTTTTGATGGGGAGGCTTCAGCAGAGGGTTGCCCCAAGGGCAGGGCCCAGGCCACTATCACTGACCATGACCTATCACTTCTGGGCTTCAAAATATTCCAGTTTTTAGGCTGGAAGCCTAGGAAGAGGGAAGTGTATCAGGATTTCCTGTTGCCGTGGATGGAGACATCCTCCCTGGGTGCTGGGATAAGCAAGGTCCAGACTGAGAAGGGAGGGGAAGTAGGGTGTGTTCATGTGCAGTAGAAGCTTCTGGATATAGCTCCAGAGCCAGCACAGCAGATTTTCTGTGTCCCGTGTGTGGGCCCTGTCAGACCATCTGGCTTCGGTGAGGACTGGCTGTGATCTGGGTGCCGTGAGCCGTCTGGTGTATGGGTGGGCCAGGGGCTGGGCAGGTGCTGGGCCCTGAGGTGAGCATCTGTCGGGGGGAGGGGCCCCGTCCAGGGTGGTGTGCTTCATGGCATCCTCATGAGTTTTATACTTCTCACTGTCTACCACTGACCTTAAAACACCCCTGTAACAAAGGGAGGGGTGGTAGGTATGCTGGGGAGGCCAAAGGGGGCCAGTACTTCTCGGTGGTTGTCGTGGGGAGTGGGGTGGGTCCCAGAGATTGTCCGCATCCCTGCTCCTTGCACCTGTGAAGGTGATCTCATTTGGAAAGAGCATTTCTACAGATGTGTAAGGAACTTGGGATGAGCTCATCTCAGATTTAGGGTGAGCCTAAATCCAATTTTAGTCTGGATTTAGGATTTTAGGATTCACCCTACACCAAGGCTGGGATCCTTATAAGAGAAACAGGGAGGTTGACACACAGACACAGGGAGAAATCATGACATGATGCAGAGAGGGGGGTCATGCAACCCCAGGGCAAGGGTGCTACAGCCACCAGACGCTGGAAGAGAGGAGCAGTCTCCCCAGAACCTCTGGGGAACCAGCCCTGCTGACACCTTGATCTTGGGCTTCTGGCCTCCAGACTGTGAGAGAATCATTCCTATTTTTTTTGAGCCCCCAGTTGGTAGTAAATCATTACTGCCACCCCAGGAAACTACTGTGCTGGTGCTGAAAGGCCTGAACTGATATTTTTGGGTGTGTTTTATTTCCTAAAGCTGTTTTTCTCGGGCTAATTTTAAAATGGATACATTCCAATAGCTCACCCTGGCTGGGCCCTTAGTGGTAGGAGCTGAGGTGAGCGTATATTGGCCTGGGATGGAAGCCCTTGCCACAAAGTACCCAGAGCCACGTGGTGCTGAATAGCTGGCTGGGTGCTGGCTTGGCTGGTCTGGACTGTAAGGTCAAAGGGTATATTTTTGACAGGTAACTTAGGGAGACTGGAGGTCATAGGTCCCTACTGTAGGAGTGAACAGAATGCCTGGTCTGGCAACATGGTGGGGGAGGGCACATCTTCATAGCCACCTCCTGAACCCTGCCTCTGGTTGGTGTCACCAGCTGCATTGCCTCTCTGGCTGTTTACTGATGATGACAGGGGTTGTTAAGCCCCTTCAAGCCCCAGGGGTGTGGATGTAAAGTGGTCTTCGTGCCCAGCCACAGGACAGGGTGGGAGGCCCCTAGAATCGCAGAAGCTTCCATGACTCAGCACCCTCAGGTAAGGGAATAGGTTTGGCCAGGCATAGCAGGGTCCCAGTCATAGGGGCATACACAGAGTGGTTTAAGGGCTGGTGGGGTATGTATGCTCACCCTCATGGTCCAGAATGCAGCTCCAGCTAACAAAACCATGTCCCAAGCAGGTCGGATGGAAAAGGGAGCAGGGACTCAAAATCATGTCCCCAAATGCGCTTATATCAACATGTGCTATGGGGTGAATTTGTGTACCCTAAAAGTTCATATGTTGAAATCTGTACCCCCAGGACCTCAGAATGTGACCTAATTTGGCTCATTGCAAATATAATTAATAAGATGAATTCATTCTGAGGTAGGGTGGGCCCTAATCCAATATGACTGGTATCCGTGTAAAATGGGGAAATTCAGATACATATGGAAAGAGATATGCACAGAGGGAAGATGGGATGAAGAAGCGTGAGGTGATGACAGCTGTCTCAAGCCTGGGCCAGACCTTTCTCTCAGCCTCAGAAGGAACCTTGATCAAAGACTTCCAGCCTCCAGGACTGGGAGAGGATGAATCTCTGAATTCCTCTCGGCACTATATCCAGGAATTTTAACATGGGCCACCCTGAGCCCAGCTTCTAGGCAGTTGGCTGTCCAAGCTGGCTCAGCTGACCCAGATCACCGGGGGCCCCATGGGACCCCTCCTCCGGGCCATTCCCTTGGCATCTATTCTACACGTTCTGCAGCTCCATCCATTCTATGTACATGAACTCAACCTCCCACAGTCTCCTGGTGGTTGAGCCTCCCTGTCTGAATGTGACTTTGTGTTGGGACTTCACTCTTCCCAGTTTTGAGGGATAGGACTGAGCCAAGGAGATTTGAGGGAAATGGACTTTTTCCTTACAAAGTAATCCCTTCAAGAGATGGGGTTATGGGGTTACAGCCTCTTCAAGTACAGGACAAGTTTGTCCAATGGGGGAAAATAGGCTGTGGAGGCTGGCAGGGTGGATCTTGGGAGACTGGGGTCCTTTCAGCTATCCCATTCATCCCCATCCCAAGTCTCTGGGCCCTGCATGCCTCGCTTTCCCGCACGATATCTGCGGAGGCTGTAGGTTCAACTTCTGTGGCTATTTCACAACAGTCTAAGTCCAGCTGCATGGCTTTGGGCTTAGTCTTATGGCTGCTAGAAATGAAGTCTGCAGCCACAGGCAGCTTCCTGCCACCCTGAGCAGTCAGGAGTTGAAGCTCATCAGGGGGTCCGGCCTCATTCCAGACAGAGATCTTGAATCGCTCAAGCGCTGCACCTTCCATGGCAAGGTAAGTGCTTGGTCCCCAGAGCTTAGCATTCCCCAGGCATGTCATTCCTGTGACCATAGGAGCCATGAGGTGCCAAGGACTATCACATCCTGTTCCTGAACACGCTGGGGGTGTTCGGGGCCTCTAGCCACACCCATAACAGGCTGCTAATCCCAATTTTCTGGAAGGGTTATTATCTGAAATACACTCCAGAGATTATGGGAAGGAAACGGGGTCACTTGTAAAACCAAGAGGAGGCCTGAGAAGGCTCAGGTCTGGGTAGGAGCTGAGACACAGCCAGCAAGTGCTGCAGATGCCCAGATCCCATGGCCACATTGCAGGCCCAGGTCTCCCCAGTCTTTGTCTTCACTTCCACAATGCACCTATTGGGCTTGCATCTGTAGGGCCTTCAACACCCAGTGGCCACGGATGGAGAAAGGAGACTCTTAGCTCTACCCCTATCTGGAAATGATGCTGTGATGGGTGCCTAAAATGTGACAGATGTCCAGCTCACACAAGACACGAAACTGTTTCCAAGCACTGCACAATACAAAAGGCAGCCTGTCCCTTGCTGAGGAGTGTCAGGGTGGGCCACATGACCTCAGGCCCAACACCTGATGGTGGCAACTGGTCTGAAGGGCTTTGGTGTCTGGGAAGGTGCAGGAGCTGAGAACAGGTAGGGTTTTTCTCATGGCTTCCTGTGTCTCCTCAGGCTCTGGGGCTCCCTAGCCCCCCACACACCTGTGGGACTCCCAGGAGTCTGGGGAAGCCCAGAGTTGGCATGTCCTCTGAGAAGCCCCCCACCTCAGGCTGAGTTAGTGCTCTCCCAATGCCCTGCATGAGCCCCTGGAGTCCCTCAGGGCCACCCTAACCTGTGAGTGGCTGCTGGGGATGGGTTGGGATCTGCCTGCCTGAATCACCTGGCCTGGCTGTGGGAGGGTTATCTCCTGGCATGGGGATGCAGGCCTTGGCCGGGGATGGGGGAAGGCCTTTCCTCCTCTAAGAAGCCCTCTGCTGGCCCAGCTCTTTGGAAGGTCTTGGAAGGTGGTGAAATTGCTCTCTTGGAGGATTGGTATCTCCATGGCTTCTGGTTTCCCCCAGGGGTCCTGGAGGCCCAGAGCCTGGGTGGGGTGCCATGGGAGGGGCCCTGCCCCTTACTCCTACTGGCCTGGGTCCACCCAGGCCTGACCTCTCACAGGGAACTGAGGAAATGAGGCAGGGTGAGACAGAGATCTCACTTTAGTTCTGGGCCAGTTCCAGATACAGGGCCTGGATAACCCCTGATGAGGATGGAGCTTCCTTTTCAAAGCCACTGGGCTTCGTAAAAGCGAGCTGGGGAGGGTCACCTGCTCTCCAGACTCCCTGGGGTTCCGTGCTTGGCCAAGGCCCCCTGCAGTGCACTGGGGGGTAGGCCCACAGGGGTGATCCTCTGCCACCACCTCGTCAGGATGCAGAGGCCGGTGGTGGTAACAGTGGCAGGGGCCTCTGGTTGGGCACTGAGGGAACCTAGACTGGGCCCTGGGGTCACCTGGTGCTGTCATGGGGTGGGGGTGGGCATTCCTTTCTCCTCAGGCCGCATTCTCCCCCTTTGTAAAGGAAGGGGCTGTCTCTGGATAGCCTGGGTGATGTTCAGCAGGCCCTCAGAGCTCTGAATTGTAGGCCAAGCCCCCGAGGAGGGCTGCCTTAGAACCTGGGCTGGGGATGCGGTGGTCGTGTCCAGGAGGTTGGGAGGGCAGGGTCGTAGGGGGTCCAAGCTGGGTCGGGGTCGTGGGGGGCCTAGCCTGGGGCTGGGGACTGTAGCGGCGGGCTCCGGAGGTGGGTAGAGTCGTGGGAGCCCCCGGGAGGCGACCCCTACGCGGAGAGGGGCCCTACCACTCTAGCGCGCCCCTGCCCTCGGCGTATGCCTGCAGGGGGCGTCCTCGCGCTTGCCTCCGCGCGCCCGCCTTCGACGTGCTCGCCCCCGCGTCGCGGCCGCGCGCGCTACCTCATGCTGTGTCCGCCCCGGCCGTCGTTCGCTGCCCCGCGAGCGTGCGTGCGTGCGCGCGCGCGGCAGAGGCCCTGAAAGCGGAGCCTGAGCCCGAGGCTGCTCAGGCTGAGGCGGCTCTTCGGGCGGCGGCCTGCGCTCACCGTTCGCCACTCCTCCCCGGCCCGCCAGCCCAGGCCGCTCCCCGGGGCGCAAAGATGCCGGCTGTGTCGAAGGGGGACGGGATGCGGGGCCTGGCGGTCTTCATCTCCGACATCCGCAACTGTGAGTGAGTGCGGCGCCGGACCTGGCCTGCGGGGGTCTGGGTTTGCACGTTGAGGACGGGGGTGCGGGGAGGACCGGGTGTGGACCTAGAGGGCGGGGGTCCGGAGTCCGGACCTTGAGGGCGGGGGTCCGGGTGTGGACCTTGAGGATGGGGGTCTGGCGTCCGGACCTTGAGGGCGGGGGCACAAGGGGGGACCGGGTGTGGACCTAGAAGGCGGGGGTACGAGGTGTGGACCTTGAGAGCAGGGGTCCAGTGTGTGGACCTGAAGGCGGGAGTCCCAGGTGCTCACCTAGAGGGCAGGGGGAGGGCGCGGAGGGTGCAGGGGGGCAGTGGCACCTCGAAGATGCCTCTCCCCAGCATTATGCTTGTCTTCCCAGTAGTGGAGCATTTAACCCAGCGTTTTCCAAAATAGCGTGGGTTTTCACTTCGGAGCGGGTATAGCTAAACCGGTGTCTTGCTGGTGAAGCAGCCCTGTGTCCGGGTTCCAGCGGCCTTTTGGGCCCTGATTAAATGACTCATTCCCCCAGGGAATCCGGACACGGGGCAGTAGAGGGGTGGGATGACATAGGGGAACTGCTCTGCCTGCTGTCTCAGATCAGGGAGAGCAGTCTGGGCGTCTGGCATGCCCCGACAGAGTGGAAGGATCCACACCAAAAGGTGAAACAGGCCAGGAGGTGCGTGGGTGCAGGTAGGTCCACCTAGGGTAATTCTGGCTTTGGAGTGTAGAGAAACTGGATGGTTTTCAGAGACCATCCGTCCCCTTTATTCAATTAGAAAAATAAAAACAAAGCCAGTTTCCCGTGTAATGTGTTTTATTTGTTTTTTGTTATCCATCAAACAGTTTACAGTGATTTTTATTGCTTTAGGTTTAATGTACATTTTGAAGAATGTTTGTAACCCCATCTCGGTGAATGCTGTTGTGCTGAACCCCTTGAACCCTTTCTCCTTAAACTGGTGTGGAGATGCTCGGGCCAGCTTGGTTCTGCCCCCACCTCAGTCCCTCTCTTACTCTGTGTGGACATCCTCAGACCAATGCCTTGGCAAGTTGCCTACTGTTCTCTTCCTCCTCCTTTATACGTAACATAACTTTCACCGGAGTGACATTTATAGTCAGAAGGCGGATTGTAAGGCTAAGCTTGTGCCTGTTATGACCTCAGGGGACCCTTAAATTAGCTGTGATGCCTGTTCTTCCACTGTGGAGGAAAATTGCGTTGGGCAGAAACCCATTTCTCAGACAACTGGTTACCCATGTATTAGGCGTGTTCTGTGCTGTGCCTGCATTTGATGAGCAGGTGCCTGTCACGTAGTGGGGACTCCACTGGTGCTTGTTGGCTATGTAGACCCGACTTTCTCCACCCACCTTGTACCATTGACATTTGGGGCTGATCCTCTGTTGTGGGGAGCTGTCCTGTGGTTAGCAGCCTCCTTGGCCTCTAACCCACTAGATGTCTCAGTTGTGACAACCAAGAATGTTTCCAGACATTGCCCCACAGGTAACTGTTGTTCCTGGTTGAGCCATTGGTGTAGACCAATGAATAAGATGATTGGTACCCTGAAGGAACTTATTTAAGAAGAAGGGGTGCCTGATCCTTCTTGTGGGTCTGGGTCTCGGTTTAACATGGCACCTTCTTCAGAAACAGCTTTTCAACCTGGCTGTCCCATTGTTCTCTCCTCCAGAGTGCTGTCATCCAGCTGTGGTGCTGTGCCCCCCCTACACTGTGAGCACCACAAGATGGGGCCCGTGGTGGTCTTGCTCGCCATGCCACTCCTCCCCTGCTTGCACAGCATCTGGCACCAGATGTGTGCTGAGTAAACTAGACGGATGGTCAAGCAAGCCAGAAAAGACTTCACCCGGGAGGTGATTTTTAGGACGGTATCATCTAAAGGGCACTGAAAGCAGAGAGCCACAGTGCGCCTGGAGCAATGGGGAGTTAGTGTTCCAAGCAAGTGTGGGCTCCTGGCTGCAGATGGGATTGGAAAGTGGACCCTGGCCAGAGCTGGTCTGAGCTTGACCCTGGGGGCCCTGTTTCCCGTTTTCCCCTGCTGTCTCTGTGTGTGCTGTTTTCTTGTTGTGAGGGTGACCAGTGTAGTCAGGCTCTGTGGGGAGAGAGCACTGAGCTGGCAGAAAGAGGCTGGACTCTGACTGTCTCTCACCTGCTCCATGACCCGAACCCACTGGCTGCTGAGCCTCAACTGACAGGGGTGGGTTTTGAGCTGAAGTGTCACTGAAGTCAATTTCAGCTCTACAATTGCATCTGTGTTTACTTTTCTGAGCTAGTTTCTTAAATTTCCCCCTGTAAGAGCACCCTCTGTGGCTTTGCACTTCTCGAAGTAGCCCACTGCCAGCTTTCTGGCTTAGGAGCATTACTTCTCTTGACATAGGCAAGTGAATATGGTTCAAGGTTTGAAAAGGTTCTTGTGTCATGCTCAAGCCCCTAGCTTTTGTGACTCAGGTAGCAAATTAATTCAGTGCCTCATAAAATTAACTTGATCCTTTCTGATTGACTTTAACCCAGGGGCCACTGAATTGGGCTAATGTCAGTTCAGTGTGTGGGAGTTAAGGAACGGTTTCTTTCTTTTTTAATTGGCATTAAAAAAATTCTAATCCTTTTGCTTAGTTCCTGTTTTTAAATAATTATTTATTTTGAAATAAATATAGATCCATAGGAAATTGGAAAGAAATGGACAGGGAGGTCCCCACACCCTTCTCCCTGCCTTCTCTAGGGCGGGCATCTCTCCTAACAGTACAATTTTGACACCAGGAGATGGACGTTGGTACAGTCCACTGGCTGTATTTGCATTTTGCCACTTTTATGTGCACGTGCCCTGGTGTGTGTGTCTGTAGGTCTGTGTATTTTTATCACGTGTAGTTTTTGTAATGCCCCGTGAATCAAGATGCACAACTGTTCCATCACCACAGTGCCCCCTTATGCTACTCTGTCAAGCCAGACCTACCCCCTCCTCACCAACCAAGGATCTGTCTTCCATCTCTGCTTACTGGCTGGAAGAGGCTGTGTGAATGGCCTTGTGTGGTATGTGACCTTCTGAGATAGGCTTTTCTCACTTAGCAGTCCCCTTGAGGTCCATCAGGCTGTAACTCTGACATTACTATATTCAAGCAGTCAGTTCAAAGAAAATCAAAGAACTGTGGAATTGGAAAAATGATAGCTGTTTGCTATTTATTCAGCTATTTGGGAACTTTTATTTGCTTTTATACATGATGGATCAGTGAAGGAGAGTCATTTATGACTTAATCAGCGCATGTTTTTATGCACGGCCATTGGCACGTCAGCGCTAGAATATCGAGACTGTGAAACACTGCTGAAAATGTTGCCAGACTTGGAATTGACTGGGAAGTAATCAGGATTGCAAGGAAAGGGGAGAACTGATATGTGTTTACTCTTGCAAGACCAGTCACACTTGTCAGTGGGCAGGAAGTTGCCATTTGTTCTCCCTGTGTGTGGCGGAGGCTGGGGTTGCAGTTGCACTGGTGCGCAGGTGAACCCAGACACTCCGTGGTGCCTACAGGTATTTTACTTAATCCCTCCAGGCACCCACTCAAATGAAGGGAAAACAAGTGGGGAGGTATAATTAGCCATTTGGCAAAAAACCTAATTTCCCATATTCTTGGAGGAAGCCTGCAGTTTTGCTGAAGGGGCAGTGATAAACTAGAATAATTATCAGTGCTCTGCTCCTTGTGGTTGTCACAAAACGTGGTCCCTTCTGTTTCTGTTAACTTTGTTGAAATTGGGCATCCTTCGATTAGTATTTTAGCATGACTGAAGTTTAAAAAATTGAATTTGTTCATAGAACTCCATTTGTTTTGAGTCATACGTTGGACATGGAGAACCTGAACATAAAAATTTAAATTCACCATAAACTTCAGTGTATAAATTGAACGTAAAGTTGGTAGTTGATTTTCTGCATAATAGTAAACATAAGAATCAGTTTGTCAGTCAGCTTTTTAACTTTTAAAGTCCTTTAAAAAAATTAAGGTTTATTTTAGTCTTGACTATACATTTTAAAGGTGCTGACTTTTAAAAAAAGAATGCTCTTCTTGCATATTTGCTTTTGTGCTCTCCTGCATAATTTATATTCCTCAGAAACTGATTTAGGAAGTATGTGACAGAGGGTGAGGGGAGGGACAAACCACCAAGCCAGAGGAGGAAGAGAGTCTTTAGTTCAGGTTGAATTATCCTGCCAAGGTTGCTGGTTGATGCTTCTAGGAAATATCTGTGCTTTATTCCCTGTGTTTTCCCTCTGGCTGCTCTGAAGTGGGAGATCACTCTTTTATGACGAGTTGAAATGTCCAGATAAGTGTATTCTCATGCCACGTACTTAGCTTAGCTTCTCTTTCCTCTTAAAATGATTTTTACTCTGTTGTTTTTGGCAACACTATGTGCCAGGATTTTGTAGTCCCAGAGTTTTTGGAAAGGCTGTTTGTGGTATTAAATAGCATTTCCTGGCTTTGAAAAAATCAAGTACAGTCAGACCAGAGGGGAAGATTCAAGTGTGATCAAGTGTGATGAAGGAAATGGTGTTTCCCTGGTGTGAGCTCCTGGGTGCCAGGGGCTCTGAGTTCCTCAGAATTTCACCTGTTGATTTTGCAGGTTCTTGGGCAGGAGGCTGTCTGTTGTCCCTTAGCTCAAATTTCAAAACATGTGGGGCTCCAAAACTTAAAAGGCTTTTTTTGGTAAGTTTACGGTAAACTCGTTTGGCAAAAACACTGATCCTGTGCTGCTCAGAAGCTGCACTGTGGCTCCCTCCCATGTGGGCGTGCAGGAGTGCATATGCTTCCTTTGGCCATGCACTGTGCTTCCTCCTAAAGTCTGAGCAGTTCTGCATTCCGGGACAAATTTGGCCTCAGGCTTTCGGTAAGGGACAGCATCTGGGCCTCTTATGTGGAATGCTGGGTGGGGCTCAGAGAAGTTAAACACATGGTCCTTGCCCCTCTAAAGAGCTTGCTGGCAAGCGGAATATGAGTTCTCACTAGTGCAGGGCTCCTGGATACAGAAGGAGATGTCGGGTGGATGGGGATCTCCTATTTGGAGGTGGGTGGGGAGGTCCTGGAGGGAGGGCAGAGGGAACAGCAGAGGCACATGGGGTGCATGGACATCGACAAAAGATGGCTCTCATTTGAACTTCAGATGCATCAGGTCTGCCTGTGGCCTTGTCATAAAGCATGTCTGTTCTCCCCACCCCCAATCCTGTGTGATGAAATGAATGTAGGATGCATAGGCACTTCTCTTGTCCTGCCCCCTTACTTCTTTTTTTTTGTGTTAGACATTTTTTTCTTTTGCTATTATTAATGTACAATTACATGAGCAATATTATGGTTACTAGACTCCCTCTATTATCAAGTCCCCACCACATACCCCATTACAGTCATTGTCCATCAGCGTAGTAAGATGCTATAGAATCACTACTTGTCTTCTCTGTTACACTGCCTTCTCCATATGCCCCCACCCCCCCACTATATTATGCGTGCTAATCTTAATACTCCTTTTTTCCCCTTATCCCTCCCTTCCCACCCATCTTCCCCAGTTCCTTTTCCTTTGGTAACTGCTAGTCCATTCTTGGGTTCTGTGAGTCTGCTGCTGTTTTGTTCCTTCAGTTTTTTCTTTGTTCTTATACTGCACAGATGAGTGAAATCATTTGACACTTGTCTTTTTCCGCCTGGCTTATTTCACTGAGCATAATACCCTCTAGCTCCATCCATGTTGTTGCAAATGGTAGGATTTGTTTTCTTCTTATGGCTGAATAATATTCCATTGTGTATATGTACCACCTCTTCTTTATCCATTCATCTACTGATGGACACTTAGGATGCTTCCATATCTTGGCTATTGTAAATAGTGCTGTGATAAACATAGGGGTGAATATGTCTTTTTCAAACTGGGCTGCTGCATTCTTAGGGTAAATTTCTAGGAGTGGAATTCCTGGGTCAAATGGTATTTCTGTTTTGAGTGTTTTGAGGAACCTCCATACTGCTTTCCACAATGGTTGAACTAATTTACATTCCCACCAGCAGTGTAGGAGGGTTCCCTTTTCTCCACATCCTCGCCAATATTTGTTGTTTGTCTTTTGGATGTTGGCCATCCTAACTGGTGTGAGGTGATACCTCATTGTAGTTTTAATTTCCATTTCACTGATGATTAGCAATGTGAAGCATCTTTTCATGTGCCTGTTGGCCATCTGCATTTCTTCTTTGGAGAAGTTTCTGTTCAGTTCCTCTGCCCATATTTTAATTGGCTTATTTGCTTTTTGTTTGTTGATGTGTGTGAGCTCTTTATATAATTTGGATGTCAACCCTTTATCAGATATGTCATTTATGAATATATTCTCCCATACTGTAGGATGTCTTTTTGTTCTATTGATGGCATCCTTTGCTGTACAGAAGCTTTTTAGTTTGATATAGTTGCCCCCTTACTTCTGTCAGCACAGAGTTGGGGTTAAAAATTTGATGGCTCCTGTCAGCTTCCCGTGCACTATGAAGTAATAAGCTAAATAACTGTCCCCAGCCTAATAAAATAAATGGAATGATACCTATAAGAAAACAGTAATGAACATGTTTCACTGGGTCACGGTGGTGTCTAAGATTTAGATTATAAACTATATGTACTGATTCTGGCAATTGCCTTCTTCAGAATCTTTCTGACTTTGGTATGAAAGTTGACAAGGTTGAAACGCCATGAAAAGACAGTTTTATTATGAGAAGAATTTTAGGGCAGTTAGGTTCAGGTGGGTGCTTCCATGTGGAGGTGGGAGCTGCGGCTGTGTGATAAGATTATCTCTTGTCCTTGGGGTAGAGAGAGGGCTGTAAGGGTTTGACCAAGATCATACAAGGAAGAAGTGCTGCATTTTAAAGCAGTGCCCTGGGACTGAGGGCCAAGAGGAGTGTGGGGCTGGTGAGATGCGTGGTGCCAGAAATGGAGGGGCGGGTCCCAGTCTTACCCAAAGTGCTGTGATTGCCCATAATACGCATTTTAAATTTGCAGTGACACTGTGGTTCCTGCCTGCCTTAGACATCTTTTCTTGCCAACTTTTAATGCTTTTTCCTTCAACACTGTTGCCAGAGAGGAGTAAGGTTGGGGCCCATGATCGTCTGATAATGAGAGGTGGCTTCCTTAGAAGTTGGGGAGCCACCAGGTGGAAAGGTGGGACGTACAGAGGTGGGGCCAGTGGTCTGGCCCTTGGGTTTGCTGTCTACATCTGTGTGAGTGGGGCTGCTGCGGATGTAAGGACAGTGATGCGCCTGAGTCTGCCCTGTGTCCCAAAAGGACAGGAAAGTCTTTGTGACAAGGCTGAGAACCTCTTCCGTTTGCTAGCTTCTGACCCCTTGGCTCCCTGGTGCCTCAGTAAATGGAGAATTGAGTGGCTTACTCTGCTGGATGTGTTCATTTAGGAAAAAATCTTCTAGCCAAGTGGTTTGGGTCAGAGCCTGATTCTGCTTCCTTTTCTTTCTCACCTTTGGGAACTGTGGTCCCGTAAGAGTGTGGAGTCTTCATTTTTGCCCCAGATTCAAACCCCATGAGTTGTGGTGTTTTGTGTTCCTCCCTCCCCTTGTGTTCAGGATGTTTCCCTTCTACCTTTCTTCCCTCCTACCCTAGATTTGGTACCTGTCTACAGGATTGCTCAAGAGTTTGCAGACCAGCATCCAATTTGGGTTGCCTGGATTTTGTTTTGCAATGTAAGGTGTTTTTCTTTCCTTTAAAATCTCTTCTGATGGCAACACAGGGTGTAATGGCAAGTAGTTAGTGTACCTAAAGCCCTCTGGGCTTCTGAGCAGGTGGTGCTATGTTGAGATTTATGTTTACTTTTTCTGTTGTCAGTCTTACTTCATGTGATGTGGTTGAGAGAGCAATTTCGTGTTTCTAGTCATTCTTAAAACATTGGAAAAGGGCACTAAATTGATGTCGAATAGTTTCTGAAACAGCCAGTAGAAAAAATATAGCAGGAAAATGAGCTTTCGCAGTACTTTTGGATCGCACTTAACTGCTGTGGAAAGTACAGTTCTGAGGCATTTTTTGGGGTCATGTATAGTATAGTCAGATCAGAACCTTATTTTGAACCTTGTGCCTGTGAGGATTTGAGTTCTGTGATTGCGTTCATGCTGGATGTGCGGTGAAATGTGCGTCCATCCACAGATAGTGTTCACTACTTCTTCCTTCCCTCAGACAGATTTCTCACAATGTCAGTTACTTCTTTGAATCAGCTTGCAGCTTCTGCTCAATTAATTCTGTTTCAAACTTGCTGTACTGTTTAATTGCAGGTTGTCTCTGCATAGACTAGCACACCCAGCTTTCCAAGCACTGAGAATGTGGAGGAAGAGGAGGGTGGGAGGATGATCGACTGAGTGTTGTTGCCAAGCCGCTCCTTTCCCAAGGTCTGGTCTTGTTGAGATTGCCATGCCCAGAAAGGGGGTGTGAGTGCCCTGTATGTGTTGGTCAGAGGGACAGGAGATGCCCTTCTGTAGGTGCTGGTGTCTGTTGATGTGTACTCTTTGATGCCGCATTTGCTGCAGGTGTAACTTGTCTGTTTTATAATAAGTAGCCAAAAAAACATAGTTCTTTATATTATGTTATTGTTTTGCCATAATTTTGGTATCCCAAGAGTAAAGGGTGTTTTGAATGTGTGTATTTCAAAGTTTACTTCTTTATTTTGTTTTCTGACTTAATTGTACAATTCATTGATTCATTTGCGAAATCTACTAAGGGCTGCTGTGTGCCAGACATTATTCTAGGTATGGGGATTCACTGTTTACCAAATGGACAAAATCCTTGTGCTTTCAGAACTTACATTCTTGTAAGAAGAGACAAAATAAATGAGAAAAACATATCTACCTACAACTATCTGTCTGACTGTCCATCTGTTGAGAAAAATAAAGTAGATAAGAGGGATAGAGTGGGGAAGAGGTTCTCACCTTCAGAGAAGGTGTTCATGTCAGGTACCTGGAGAGGACATATATTACAGAAGCTTGCAGGAGATACGGCCATGAACTATGGGAGAAACGAGAGAGTTCTGCGGGTGGGGTGCAGTCAGCCTGTGAGATCTCAGCAGCTGAGTCAGAGTGAATGTGGGGTGGAGGAGTGGAGGACAGGTCACAGAAGGCCTCATCGGAATTCTTGAGGTTTTCCGCATAGGTGTGATCTGACACAAATTATTTTTGCTTTTAATAAGACCATTTTGGCTTCTTTTGTATTGAGAATGAACAGCAGGGACAAAGGTTGAGCAGGGAAGCAATTTGGGTAGTTATTTATTGTTTCAAACATCGGAAGATGATGCTTGGACCGGATGGAGATGGCGAGGAGTGGTCACCTTCTCCATGTATTTCGTTCTGGGCAGATAAAGATGCCGCTCCGGGTCTTAGGCTCACAGAGTTCCCAGAGAGAAGCTCCTTGTGTATCTGTGTGCAGTGTGACTCTCTTTGGCCGCTTTTATCTGTCCTTTTTATTGGTTTTAGTCAGTCTTATGATGTGCCTTGTAGTTTTCTGCATGTTTCTTATGCTTGGGGCTCTAGATTCTGACTTCGGTAGTTGTCATCAAATTTGAAAAATTTGTCCATTTCTTCAAATATTTTTTCTGTACCCCTGTCTGCCTTTGGGGGGCTCCATTTTACATTATGTTAGGTCACTTGAGGTTGCCCCACAGCTCACTGAGGCTCTGTTCACATTTTTCAGTCTGTTTCATTTTGGATAGTTTCCATGCTGTGTCTTAAGGTTCACTGATCTTCAACTGTGTCTGATCAACTATTAATCTTATCTACCACATTTTTCATCTCAGACTTTGTATTTCTTACCTCTTGAACTTCAGTTTGGGTCTTCCTTATGTTGTATCTCAATACACTTGATATCCTCTCCCTTCATGAGCATATGGAATACAGTTACATTGACTGTTTCAATGTCCGTATCTTCTGATTCTATCATCTGTGTCATTTCTTTATGTTTCTATTAATTGTTTTTTCCCCTCTCCTTGTTACGGGTTGTATTTTCCTGTTTCTTTGCATACCTGGTAATTTTTTACTGGATGCCAGACATTTTGAATTTCACCTTGTCAGTCCTGAAAATTTTTGTTTCTTTAAATATTCTTCAGCTTTGTTCTGTGATGAAGCTGAGCTACTTGGAAGCAGTTTGATCTTTACTGGGGGATCAGAGCAGCCGTTAGTCTGGGCTAATTTTACTTCACCCCTGAGGGCTAGCACTTCTCAGGACTCTGCTTGATGCCTGTGTTTAATGAGGCTTCTCTTCTGGCTGGCTGGCTCCATGCCAGCAACTATGGTTCCCTCCGGCTCCTTTCCAGTGACTCTTCACACAGTCTCAGGGGCGTTCTGCTGTGCGTGGCCAGATCGGTAATCAGAGACCCGAGGGCGCCTCGGCAGCACTCTGCTCTGCTTGAAGCAGGCTCTGCCTTGCACATGCTAGCCTCCTGTGCCTGTCTTTTCAGGGAGACCTCAGGGCTCTGTTCGCACCCCCCGGCCCCAGGTAGTAAGTTGGGGCCGTCATGAGGCCGTCATCTTGTTTGTTTTCTGTCTCAGTGACCACTGTTTTCCATAGTCTGTTGTCTACTGTCTGAAAACTGTTGTTTCATATATTTTTTCCAGGTTTTCAGTGGCCTAATGTGGGAGGGTAAATCCTGTACCAGTTTATGTGGTGTCTTGCCAATGGGTTTCAGCCCTGGGCAAGTTGACTATGAATTCAGTGTGACCAAAGGAATGACAGTAGAATGTTCTTGGGGTGAAACGGTTATACCCAACTTTATTTATTTATTTATTTATTATTCTATAGTGATTTATTGAGCACATATTATACACTGAACTGTTCTGGGTGTGACAAGACAGATAATAATAAATAAAAAGAATAGGTAAATTGTATTCTGTGTTGAAAGGTGTTCATGTGCTAAATGTTCATAACCTAAATGTTCTTTTTTTTTTCCTCCTCCAATCTTTGTATGTTGTGAATCATATTCTGTACTCTTTGTCTATCCCTTGGGTGACATCTATTTAGCCTTAGGAATACTTCCATCTATAGGAGTCCCTCCAAAATGCACAAAGACCTGGTTTGTGGGAGGTAAATTCTCTCAGCTTTTGCTTATCTGAAAATTATTTAATCCCTCCTTCAAATTTAAATGATAACCTTTCTGGGTAGAGTATTCTTGGTTCAAGGCCCTTCTGCTTCACTGCATTAAATATACCATGCCACTCCCTTCTGGCCTGTAAAGTTTCTGTTGAGAAGTCTGATGATAGCCTGATGGGTTTTCCTTTCTATGTGATGTTTTTTTCTCTCTCTAGCTGCTTTTAAAAGTCTGTCTTTATCCTTGATCTTTGCCATTTTAATTATTATATGTCTTGATGTTGTCTTCCTTGGGTCACTTGTATTGGGAGATCTGTGCACCTCCATGGTTTGAGAGACTATCTCCTTCTCCAGATTGGGAAAGTTTTCAGCAGTTACCTCCTCAATGACACTTTCTATCCCTTTTTCTCTCTCTTCTTCTTCTGGTACCCCTATATTGCGAATATTGTTGCGTTTGGATTGGTCACACAGTTGTCTCAATATTCTTTCATTCTTAGAGATTCTTTTTTCTCTCTGTGTCTCAGCTTCTTTGTATTCCTCTTCTCTAATTTCTATTCCATTTACTGTCTCTTCTACTATGTCTAATCTGCTTTTAAATCCCTCCATTGTATGTTTCATTTCAGATATGGAATTTCTTAATGATTGAATCTCTGACTTAAATTCGTTCCTGAGTTCTTGAATATTTTTCTGTACCTCCATAATATTTTCTGTACCTTATAATTTTTATTTTGAACTCTCTTTCAGGAAGATTGGTGAGTTTGGTTTCATTCGGCCCTTTTTCTGGGGTTTGTGAGATTTTGGTCTGAACCATGTTCTTTTGATGTTTCATATTTTCATGTGGTGCCCACTAGTGCACAGAAGCTCCAGTCTCTGGAGTTTCTCAGCCCCTAGAGTGAGGTTGGGGGTCGTAGGGGAGTGGAGCTGGTGCCTGGGGAGAGGAAAGATCTGTTTCCTGATTCCCGTCTGCAGTGCCTGTCTCCAGTGTCAGAGCCAGTGGGCTGAGCACACAGGTATAAGCCTCTGTGCTTTGCGTCTCTAGCTGTTGTAAGTGGGGCCTCCCTCTGGCTGGCCTGACACCAGCACAGTGACTGCCAGTTTGCGAACTGGTGCCGGCAGGCTAGAAGGAAGGTGCAGCAGGCTGTGTGTCACAGTGGGGGGCCTCGGAGCTGAGTAGGCAGCCAGGGGGATGGAGCACCTGAAGCTCCTCAAAGTCCCCAACCAGCTGGGCAGAGCATGCCCAGACAACCTTGTCCAGCTCTCCCTTCTCCTGTGCAGCAAGCTCCGTGCAAACTCCACCCCTTCAGCATCCCTCTGGCTTCTAGGGAGCCTCTCAGACTGCCTGCCTTTCCTCTGACACAGAGCGGCTGGATGTGGATCCCCTCCTTCACAAATGGCTGGCTGGAATGTCAGTCTCTCAAGCCCTCTGCCTGTCTGAGCGCCCCAACGTCCAGAGCACCACACAATGTAGGTTTCTGCTCACAAAGCAGATCTCTAGGGCTAGGTGTTCAGCATTCCCAAGCTTCCACCCCCTCCCTGCTCCATTTCTCTTCCTCCTGCCATTGAGCTGGGGTGGGGGAATCTTGGGTCCTGCTGGATTAAGGCTTTCATATGTTACCCTGTTTCGTGAGGTCTGCTCTGTTCATGAGGTCTGTATGCAGTCTCGTTCAGCCTTCTTTCTTGTTGCTGTTTTAGGGTTAGTTGTATGAATTAACTATATTTTTGTACTATTTGTGGTTTTGAGAGGAGTTCTCCATCTCATCTCTCATGCCGCCATCTTGAATCTCCTATACCCAACTTTATTTCCATGGTGGCAGGTCACTCACTAAAATCCTGTTCACTAAGAGCAAGTCTGCATGCAGCAAGCCGGTCTCTGCCTCTGGGCCTCTCTGTCCGCACAGCTGTCCTGGTCTGTCCTCTGCTGTGCTCCACTGCAGTTTTGCAGCCCATGCTACCGTGTCACACAGACCACTGGGTGGAGCTCTTTATATAGAGTCAGTAGCAATGTATTGCCCACACGTGTGTAGTGAGCTAGCCAACCAGGGTCAGGTGATAATCCTGGCCACAGGAACTTTCATTTTATCCACAAATGGGCAGTCTGGCAGGGTTCTCTGTGTAGAGTCTCACAAGGCTGAAATTGGGGGCTCAGCACAGCTCTGGTTCCTGTGGAGATTCTGGGGATGAAGCAACTTGCACGCAGTCCTTGCAGTATGGTGCTGAGGTCCCCTGTCCTTGCTGCTCTTGCTGGGGCATGTCTCAGACTGTAGAGCTGGCCTGCGTTCCTTCTGCCTTCCAGGAGGCCCTCCAGGGGAGCAATAAATCAGCCCTGTCTGGATTTGGGTCTCTCTGACTTCTTTGTCAGCCCTATCTCCTACCTCCAGGCAGAGTTGTCTACTTATAAGGGCTCATGTGATTAGACTGGCCCCACCTGCACGATCTAGTCTCATTCCCTTCCTTAATTACATCTGCAGAGTTCCTTTTGCCACAGTTAAGATAACTCACAGGACCCTAGTATAAGGGCGTGGGCATCTTTGGGGGACATTCTGCCTATCACAGTGACATCAGGAAAGGGTTTTTTTTTTAAGGTGAATTCACTTATTCAACACATTTATGTGGTGCCTTTTTTACACATTGAGCAAAACAGGAATATTCTCATTAAGCTTACATTCTAGAGAGGTAGACATAAAATAAAAATTACAGTATATAGTACATTATGTGCTACATTAAGGGAAAAATAAAGCAGGAAAAGGGGATTGCAGTTTAGATAGTGGAGCTGAGGGTCAGGCATGCCTCTAAGTGCTGGCAGACAGGCTGGGAGCAAGTGTGGTGGGAGCAGGAGTTGGGGATTGAGCCTGGGACATCAGAGCCCAGTGGATGGGGAGAGGGAGGTGGCAGGGATCCTAGCCTTTCATCCTTTGTGACAAGTGGAGCCAGCAAAGAAGAGGGAGGGGAAGCATGGAGCAGTTAGGAGGCTACAAGCCAGGTGAGCAAGGTGGGGACCCCTGGGAGGCAGGGGTGGTAGAGCTGTTTGTAGGCTGGTGGGATGAGGATGAGAACAAGGAGGCTGGAAAGCAGCAGTGTGCAGGTGGGTGGTGCTGGCGACTGCGTGAGCCTCTCTTAGAGGGGGGCCAGGCTCCCCAGCTGCCAGGGGCAGGAGGAGGAGGAGTGGAGGGGAAGAAGCTGTGAGGTGGTATGAGGTGGCTCTTAAGAAGAGCTGGCATTTCCTCCCTGGGCTTCATGTGTGAGGCTAGGCCAGTGGCTGGTGTGTGGTTTCACCAAGCATGCTCAGCTCTCCAGGCTTGTGCTAGTTGGCCAAGAAATGGATTCAGCAGGGAAGGGTTTTGCCAGGCAAGTGCACAGGTGGAGAAGGAGGGTCAGGACTTGGTTTATGTGACGAGAATGAAGCTGGCTAAGAGGGAGTTAAGGTTGGAAGGGGGAGAGAGTGTATTGGAGGTCCTGGGGGCACCAGTGGCTGTTATCTGGTTGAGAGCTGAGAGGTTGCGGCTGGTGGGACTCCTGCAGTGGAACCTTACCAAACTTCAGTCAGTTACTTTCATTTTATAGACATTTCTTATCACATATATTAAAAAATGGGATTACTTAACTAATTCTAAGTTACATTTGTTCTTATCCTTTATGGGTGCTGTTTTGTTCCGTGTTTATTCTTTTTCCTTTCTCTTTAGTGTTTAATTCTTTTTTTTTAATGAGTGTTTTTCCCCCCAATTCTTATGGTGGAAGATGAGAATTTAATTTACCTAAGCTTTTCTTCTCCCATTCTCTAATATGTCACAATATTTTATCTAACTGATATATAGCATTTAATGTTTGCAAATATCCTTCTCAAACATCCAAAACACAAATAACAACAAATGTTGGCGAGGATGTGGAGAAAAGGGAATGCTCCTACACTGCTGGTGGGAATGCAAATTAGTTCAACCATTGTGGAAAGCAGTATGGAGGTTCCTCAAAAAACTCAAAAGAGAAATACCATTTGACCCAGGAATCCCACTCCTAGGAATTTACCCTAAGAATGCAGCAGCCCAATTTGAAAAAGACAGATGCACCCCTATGTTTATCACAGCACTATTTACAATAGCCAAGAAATGGAAGCAACCTAAGTGTCCATCAGTAGATGAATGGACAAAGAAGATGTGGTACATATACACAATGGAATATTATTCAGCCATAAGAAGAAAACAAATCCTACCATTTGCAACAACATGGATGGAGCTAGAGGGTATTATGCTCAGTGAAATAAGCCAAGCAGAAAAGGACAAATATCAAATGATCTCACTCATATGTGGAGTACAAGAACAAAGAAAAAAAAACTGAAGGAACAAAAAAACAGCAAACTAACAGAACCCAAGAACGGACTAATAGTTACCAAAGAAAAAGAAACTGAGGAGGATGGGTGGGAAGGGAGGGACAAGGGGGAAAAAGGGGCAGTACGATTAGCAGACATAATGTTGGGGGGATGCGGGGAGGGCTGTACAACTCAGAGAAGACAAGTAATGATTCTATAGCATCTCACCATGCTGATGGACAGTGACTGTAATGGGGTTGGTGGGGGGGACCTGATGAAGGGGGTAGTATAATAACCATAATATTGCACATGTAATTGTAGATTAATGATACCAAAATAAATTATAAAAAAAGAAAATATCCTTCTTAGTTGAGGATAATGATTCAATTTTTAATTTCTTTGGAGTTAACCATTGCCTTTGGCTTTGCTTACTTTTTAATGCACGCCCTTCGGTTGCTCTTTTTTTTTTCTTCTTTTTTTCGGTTGCTCTTTGGCCCCAAGCTTTTGTAGGTGACTGTAAGGTCTTCCTTAGTGTGGTTGGACAGAGCAGGTAACCTCTCAGTCCCTCCTTTCCCTGTTGGGAATGTCCTTCTTGTGGGGGCCAGTTCTGCTGTCGCCTGGACAGGCCAGTTGTTCGTACTGCCCTCTGGGGACTTCCCTTCACCATATCCTGAGGGACTCATCTCTGGCTGGACTTGTGTTCTTTGAAGTCCACATGTCTAGCCTCTGGGCTTGTGCTCATTTGCATTCAGTTTGGTGGTACATGTGTTTTGTATACCTGACAGAGTGCATAGGAAATAGACAAAATTGTTTTGAGATGTTGCACTTTTGAAAAAAATAATTTTTTACCATCATACTTGAGAATTAGGTTCAGTTGGAGCTGTAGATTGTAAATAACTTCTCAGTTTTAAAGGCATGACTCTACTTACTCTTAAGTTTCTCGTGGTCTGAAATTTTAAGATGCTGCTCTCAGATATAGAATTTGGTGGCCTTATTCAGTCTGGAAACTCATATCTTTTGGGTTTGGGGAAATGTTCTGTTTTGTTTCTTTGATAATTTCCTTTTACTTTGTTCTTTTTCAGTGCTCCTCTAATAATAGTTGAAATTTGGACCTCTTGGTTTACATTTTCTTACCTTTTTAGCCTTCATTTTCCATTTCTTTGTGTTTGTGGTATTCTGTTTTCCAATACTCTCAACTTTGTCTTCTAGCTTCCTTTGAATTTTTTATTTCTGCCATCACTTTTATAACTTGTCTGAGTGCTCCTTTTTTGGTGGCATCTGGTTCTTAAGGCTGTATTTTCTCTTAGCTATATAAGAATATGCAGTGTTTTGGAGTTTCCTTCTCTTGTAACCTTTTTTTCTTCATTAAGGTATTGTTGATATACAGTCTTATGAGGGTTTCATGACAGTGTGGTTGCTACATTCACCCATATTATCCAGTCCCCCCCACATACCCCACTGCAGTCACTATCCATCAGCATAGTAAGATTCTGCATAGCTTTTTGTTCTGAATGCCTTCTGTAGGTTTGTTTTGGTCTCTGGCTCATGCTGTGAGACTTTTCTGGATGCCTGGTGGTCAGTGTCTGCCCCTCCCCCATACCAGTGTTGGCCAGCATGGGCAGGGGCTTTGGCAGGAGGCCTCGCTGTGAGGTGTTGGATAAGAGGTCTCCGGTTCATTGGGAGAACCTACATGTTAGTCATCTTTTCAGTCTTCCTCAGAATAGTTTCTTTCCTTGCTTGCTGGGGTCAGAGGGTATGTAAGTCTGGCTGCCATTATTCTGGGAGGGTGTATCTCACCATTTGTTGTGAGTCTGGCAGTCAGTTGTGATTTCTCAACATGGCACTTCACTCCAGCACTCAGTGGTGTCACCAGGCCTAGAGCTTCTATGTTCCTGCTTTTCTGGAGGGGAAACCTCTTGTCTTCTGGGATTGTGGGGTAGGTTGCTTGGCTGCAGAGTCTGGTGGAGGGGGCCTGCTACTCCTCATACAGGCTTCCAGCCCATTGTTGGATGTTCACCTCCTGAGACATCTGGTACATTGGAAGCCTTTTCAGATTCTCTGAGAAGGTTTGCTTTTAACTGGTCCTCCTTCCTATAGGCAGCTGGGTTCCAGCTTGCTGTTACACAACTAGTTAGATACCACTTGACAATCTCTTTCCAGCATCCACAATTTTGGTGACCACTCTTGTCATACAGTCTCCTTTTAAGTAAGTTTTTGACTAATTTTATATGTCACACACACACACATACACATACACATGGACCTTCATGACCTTTATGGCCATTATTTATATGTTGGGTTAACCATGCCTTGGGAAATAATAATTTGACTTGTAGTACTTTTATTTTCTAATTCTTAAGTGAAATATTAATATCTTTTATCATTAGATCTAATCTGGGAGGATGGTTCTCACTATAAAGTTTGTTTGACATGTGATTCTAAGTGGAATTTTAAAGAGATTGTGTGACTCTGGTATTTTTTCTAGTTTTTACTTGAAGCAAGCAAGCAGGGATGACCTTTTTCTCCATTAAACAGAACAATACAATATATATTTTTGCATACCTACTTCTAACACATTTAGTTTTCAGTTCTCTGAAACCCAGAAATCAAAGCAAGGGAGAAGTCTGATGGCATTTGGTTTCACAGACATAATCTGTATTGATGAGGCTCTTTCTTGCTGGTGATAGAATATAGCAAATGGAAATTTCTCTTTATGGTTAACTTAGTAGATTGTATTATTGGTAATGATGAGTCAGTTATCAAGGAGTTTAGATAAATAAATTTTCTAGAGTTACTTTAAGCCCTGAATTCAAACTTTTAAAAATAGAATTGTTTTTTAGAATATACTTCGTTGTAGAGGAGGATAAAAGGGAGACTACCTCAGGTAGGGTGTTCATGCAAGGCCTCTCTGAAGAAAGCAGTGTGTAAGCTGGGGCTTGAAGCTGCCTGGGACTGGCCTCTGGAGGGGAGAAAGGCTTCTGGTGGTGAAGAGCTAGTTCTGTTTCAGGACCTGAAAGACCAGTGCAGCTGGAGCATAGTGAGAGGGAGAGTAGTAGAGGTGGCTGGGTGGAGGACAGAACTTGCTGGGCCTGAAAGGTCTGGGCAGTGAATTGGAGTTTATCTTACATGTCCTGTAGGTAGCTGCTGAAGAAAATCAAGTTAATGCAGATCAAATTATATTTAAAAGATTACCCTTGCTTCAGTAAATTCAAAAAGATTGAAATTGTACAAACCAGCTTCTCAGATCACAAAGGTATAAAACTAGAAATAAATTGTACAAAGAAAACAAAAAGACTCACAAACACATGGAAGCTTAACAACATGCTCCTAAATAATCAATGGATCAATGACCAAATTAAAACAGAGATCAAGCAATGTATGGAGACAAATGAAAACAACAGCACAACGTCCCACCTTCTGTGGGACGCAACGAAGGCAGTTCTAAGAGGAAAGTATATAGCAATCCAGGCCTATTTAAAGAAGGAAGAACAATCCCAAGTGAATAGTCTAAATTCACAATTATTGAAACTGGAAAAGTAAGAACAAATGAGACCCAAAGTCAGCAGAAGGAGGGACATAATAAAGATCAGAGAAGAAATAAATAAAATTGAGAAGAATGAAATAATAGAAAAAATTCGTGAAACCAAGATCTGGTTCTTTGAGAAAATAAACAAAATAGATAAACCCCTAGCCAGATTCTCAAGATGACAGCGTGAGTAGGGTGGCAGAAATCTCCTCCCAAAACTATATATATATATATTTTAAACTATATATAGTTTGAAAATACAGCGAATACAGCTATTCCTAAAAGAGTCACCAGAAGGTACAGTACACCAGCCAGGCTACATCTACATCTGCGAGAACTCAACATTTCATGAAAAGGGTAAGATACAAAGCCATGACCCGGTGGGACCCGAGCTCTCTCCCCACCCCAGCTCACCAGTGGGAGGAAAAGAATGAGAGTGGGGAGGGAGTGGAAGCACAGGACTGCTAATTAACCAGAGATTCAGGTGCCCTAACCCCCTGGATGGCAGCACAGTGCTGAAGCCCCTCATGGCGATAAGCAGCCTGCCATTTATCTCCCCCCACGAGCACTGCAAGTGAACCGGGTGATCCACCATTGCTGTGGATCAACCAGGAAGCAGCCCCGCCCATAGCAACCACACAGAGGCTCTACCAGTGTGCAGCTAACCGTGCCAGACCCAGAGGCTGCCCCCTGCCCGCAGTTGACCAACACAGACAGTGGAGACTGGTGCAGAGTCTGGAAGGCATAAAGGGGCTTTACTCTCACAGCGAACACGCACTGCTTGCCTGCAACCTCGACCAGTGCCCTAGGCTATCCTGAAGCCCTCCCCACCCACGGCAGCTCAGGGGATTAAACCAGAGGCTGCCCCCTGTGTGTGGCTGACCGGCACAGGCAGAGGAAGCCGGTGTGGAGCCCGGAAAGCACGTAGGAGCTCTGTTCTTGTGGTGAACACATGCTGATTGCCTGTAGTCACTGCCAGTGCCCTAGGCCATCCCGAGGGCTGCCCCATCCATGACAGCTCAGAGGATCAACCCAGAGGCTGCTCTCTGTGTGCGGTTGCCCAGCACAGGCAGTGGAGATGGGCAAGGTGACCAGCAAGCAGGAAGGGACTTTGTTCTCCCAGCTGACACACACGCCACTCGCTGGCAATCATTTCCATCGCCATGAAAAAGCAGAGGAACCTTGTTCAGTCCAAAACACCTCAAACCCCAGAGACAGGGCCGGGCGAGACCAAAATTACCAATCTTCTTGAAAAAAAATTCAAAATAAAAGTCATAAGCGTGCTGATGGACCTACAGAGAAATATGCAAGAACTAATGGATGAATTCTGGAGGGAGATAACAGAAATGAAACCAAACAATGGAAGGCTTTAAGAGCAGACAGGATGAGGTGGAAGAGAATGTTAATGGAACAGAAATCAGAGAACAGGAATACAGAGAAGCTGAGAAAGAGAGAGATAAAAGGATCTCTAGAAATGAAAGAATATTAAGAGAACTGTGTGACCAATCCAAACGGAACAATATTCGCATTATAGGGGTACCAGAAGAAGAAGAGAGAGAAAAAGGGATAGAAAGTGTCTTTGAGGAAATAATTGCTGAAAACTTCCCTAAGCTGGGGAAGGAAATAGTCTCTCAGACCATGGAAGCCCACAGATCTCCCAACACAAGGGACCCAAGGAGGACAACACCAAGACATATAATAATTAAAATGGCAAATATCAATGACAAGGACAGAGTATTAAAAGCAGCCAGAGAGAGAAAAAAGATCACCTACAAAGGAAAACCCATAAGGCTATCATCAGACTTCTCAGCAGAAACCTTACAGGCCAGAAGAGAATGGCATGATATATTCAATGCAATGAAACAGAAGGGCCTCGAATCAAGAATACTGTATCTAGCAAGATTATCATTTAAGTTTGAAGGAGGGATTAAACAATTCTCAGATAAGCAAATGTTGAGGGAATTTACCTCCAACAAATCATCTCTACAGTGTATTTTAAAGGGACTGCTCTAGATGGAAGTGCTCCTAAGGCTAAACAGATGTCACCAGAGAAAATAAAACCACTGCAAAGAAACTAGACCAACCAAATACTAACTAAATGCAAAATAGAATAATCTATTCACAAAATCAGTCAACGGAAACACAGAAGAGTACATAATGAAACACCTAACATATAAAGAGTGGAGGAGGAAGAAAAAGAAGGGAGAGAAATAAAGAATCATCAGACTGTTTATATTAATGTAATAAGTGAGTTAAGTTAGATGGTTAGATAGTAAAGAAGGTACCCTTGAACCTTTGGTAACCACGAATCCAAAGCCTGCAATGGCAATAAGTACGTATCTGTCGATAATCACCCTAAATGTAAATTCACTGAATGCACCAATCAAAAGACACAGAGTGATAGAGTGGATAAAAAAGCAAGACCCATCTATATGCTGCTTACAAGAGACTCACCTCAAACCCAAAGACATACACAGACTAAAAGTGAAGGGATGGAAAAAGATATTTCATGCAAAAAATAGCAGATGTTGCAGTACTTGTATCAGACAAAATAGACTTCAAAACAAAGAAAATAACAAGAGACAAAGAAGGACATTACATAATGATAAAGGGGTCAGTCCAACGAGAGATATAACCATTATAAATATCTATGCACCCAACACAGGAGCACCTACATATGTGAAACAAATACTAACAGAATTAAAGGGGGAAATAGAATGCAATGCATTCATTTTAGGAGACTTCAACACACCACTCACTCCAAAGGACAGATCAACCAGACAGAAAATAACTAAAGATACAGAGGCACTGAACAACACACTAGAACAGATGGATCTAACAGACATCTACAGAACTCTGCACCCAAAAGCAGCAGGATACACATTGTTCTCAAGTGCACATGGAACATTTTTCAGAGTAGACCACATACTACGCCACAAAAAGAGCCTCAGTAAATTCAAAAAGATTGAAATTGTACCAACCAGCTTTTGAGACCACAAAGGAATGAAACTAGAAAAGAATTAAGCAAAGAAAATGAAAAATCCCACAAACACATGGAGGCTTAATAACATGCTCCTAAATAATCAATGGATCAATGACCAAATAAAAACAGAGATCAAGCAATATATGGAGACAAATGACAACAATAATTGAACACCGCAAAATCTGTGGGATGTAGTGAAGGCCGTGCTAAGAGGAAAGTATATTGCAATACAGGCCTACCTAAAGAAAGAAGAACATTCCCTTATGAGCAGTCTAAACTCACAATAAACGAAACAAGAAAAAGAAGAACAAATGAGACCCAAAGTCAGTAGAAGGAGGGACATAAAAAGATTAGAGCAGAAATAAATAAAATCGAGAAGAATAAAACAATAGAAAGGACCAACGAAATCAAGAGCTCATTCTTCGAGAAAATAAACAAAATAAACCCCTAGCCAGACTTATCAAGAAAAATAGAGTCTACTCACATAAACAGAATCAGAAATGAGAAAGGAAAAATCACTATAGACAGCACAGAAATACAAAGAAGTATTAGAGAATACTATGAAAAATTATATGCTACCCAACTGGATAACCTAGAAGAAATGGACAACTTTCTAGAAAAATACAACCTTCCAAGGCTGACCCAGAAGAAACAGAAAATCTCAAAAGTCCAATTCCCAGCAACAAAATTGAACTGGTAATCAAATAACTACCTAAGAACAAAATGCCTGGTCCAGATGGCTTCACCGCTGACTTTTATCAAACATTTAGTGAAGACCTAATACCCATCCTCCTTAAAGTTTTCCAAGGAGTAGAAGAAGAGGGAATACTACCAAACACATTCTATGAGGCCGGCATCACTCTACCAAAACCGGGCAAAGACACCACAAAAAAAAGAAAACTGAAGACCAATATCCCTGATGAACATAGATGCAAAAATACTCAACAAAATATTAGCAAACCGAATTTAAAAATACATTAAAAGGATCATCCATTATGATCAAGTCGGATTTATTCCAGGGATGCAAGAATGGTTCAACATTCAAAAATCCATCAACATCATCCACCACATCAACAAAAAGGACAAAAACCACATGATCATCTCCATAGATGCTGAAAAGCATTTGACAAAATTAAACATCCATTCATGATAAAAACTCTCAACAAAATGGGTATAGAGGGCAAGTACCTCAACATCATAAAGGCCATATATGACAAACCCACAGCTAACATTATACTTAACAGCGAGAAGCTGAAAACTTTTCATCTAAGATTGGGAACAAGACAGGGATGCCCACTCTCTCCACTCTTATTCAACATAGTACTGGAGGTCCTAGCCACGGCATTCAGACAACACAAAGAAATAAAAGGCATCCAGATTGGAAAGGACGAAGTCAAACTGTCCCTGTTTGCAGATGACATGGTATTGTACATAAACCCTAAAGAATCTACTCCAAAACTACTAGATCTAATATCTGAATTCAGCAAAGTTGCGGGATACAAAATTAATGCACAGAAATCTATTGCATTCCTATACACTAACAATGACCTAGGACAGAAAGAAATCAGGGAAACAATTCCATTCAAAGTTGCATCAAAATGAGTAAAATACCTAGGAGTAAACCTAACCAAGGATGTGAAAGACCTGTACTCCGAAAACTACAAGACACTCATGAGAGAAATTAAAGAAGATACCAATAAATGGAAACAAATCCTGTGCTCATGGATAGGAAGAATTAATATTGTCAAAATGGCCATCCTGCCTAAAGCAATCTATAGATTCAATGCAATTCTTATCAAAGTACCAACAGCATTTTTCAACGAACTAGAAAAAATCATTCTAAAATTCATATGGAACCACAAAAGACCCTGAATAGCCAAAGCAATCATGAGAAGGAAGAATAAAGCTGGGGGGAATTATGCTCCCCAACTTCTACTTTACTACAAAGCTGCAGTACTCAAGACAATTTGGTCGTGGCACAAGAACAGACCCATAGACCAATGGAACAGACTACAAAGCCCTGATATAATCCCAACCATATATGGTCAATTACTATATGATAAAAGAGCCATGGACGTACAATGGGGAAATGACAGCCTCTTCAATAGCTGGTGTTGGCAAAACTGGATAGTTACATGCAAGAGAATGAAACTGGATTATTGTTTAACTCCATACACAAAAGTAAACTTGAAATGGATCAAAGACCTGAATGTAAGTCATGAAACCATAGAACTCTTAGAATACAACATAGGCAAAAATCTCCTGAATATAAGCATGAGCGACTTCTTCCTGAATGCATCTCCTCGAGCAAGGGAAACAAAAGCAAAAATGAACTCATGGGATTACATCCAACTGAAAAGTTACTGTACAGCAAAGGACACCATCAACAGAACAAAAAGGCATCCTGCAGTATGGGAGAATATATTTGTAAATGACATATCCGACAAGGGGTTAACATCCAAAATATATAAAGAACTTACACACCTCTACACCCAAAAAGCAAATAACCCAATTAAAAAATGGGCAGAGGATATGAAGAGACACTTCTCCAAAGAAGAAATTCAGATGGCCAACAGACACATGAAAAGATGCTCCACATTACTAATCATCAGGGAAATGCAAATTAAAACCACAATGAGATATCACCTCACACCAGTAAGGATGGCCACCATCCAAAAGACTAAGAACAATAAATGCTGGCGAGGATGTGGTGAAAGGGGAACCCTCCTACAGTGCTGGTGGGAATGTAAGCTAGTTCAACCACTGTGGAAAGCGATATGGAGGTTCCTCAAAAAACTAAAAATACAGATACCATTTGACCTGGGAATCCCACTCCTTGGAATTTACCCAAAGAATACAACTTCTCAGATTTAAAAAGACATATGCACCCCTATGTTTATTGCAGCAGTTTTTATAATAGCCAAGATATGGAAACAACCTAAGTGTCCATCAGTAGATGAATGGACAAAGAAGATGTGGTACATATACACAATGGAATACTATTCAGTCATAAGAAGGAAACAAATTCTGCCATTTGCAACAACATGGATGGAGCTTGAGGATATTATGCTCAGGGAAGTAAGCCAGGTGGAGAAAGAGAAGTGCCAAATGATTTCCCTCATTTGTGGAGTATAACAATGAAGGAAAACTGAAGGAAGAAAATAGTAGCAGACTCAGAAACTCCAAGAAGGAACTAGTGGTTACCAAAGGGGATGGGTGTGGGAGGGTGGGTGGGAAGGGTGGGAGAAAGGGATTATGGGGTCTTATGTTTAGTACACATGGTGTGGGGAATCATGGGGATAACAGTGTAGCACAGAGAAGGCAAACAGTGAATCTGTGTCATCTTACTACACTGATGGACAGTGACTGAACTGGGGTATGAGTGGGGACTTTATAATTTGGGTAAATGTAGTAACCACATTGTTTTTTCATGTGAAACCTTCATAAGAGTATTTATTAATAATACCTGGATAAAAAAACAAAACAAAACAAAACAAAACCCAGCCAGACCTGTCTATAGACTGTTCTGTCCAGTGAGAGCAGAATACACACACTTTTCTCAAGTGCACATGGAACGTTTTCCAGAGTACAAGATAGACGATAAGAAAAAGCCTCAATAAATTTAAAATTATTGAAATCATACACAGTATGATTTCAACTACAATGGAATGAAATTACAGATCATAATGGGTGAAGACTTGAAAATTCACAAATATATGGAAGAATAAATACCCCCTAAATAACCAATGAGTCAAAGAAGAAAACAGAAGGGAGATAAAAAAAAACACAATAAATGGAAGTAACACGTCAAAATGGGATGTAGTGAAAGCATTGGTAGGGGAAATTTTTTTTTTTTTTGGTATCATTAATCTCCAATTACATGTGCAATATTATGGTTATTAAACTACCCCCTTCATCAGGTCCCCCCCCAGCAACCCCATTACAGTCACTGTCCATCAGCGTAGTGAGATGCTATAGAATCGCTACTTGTCTTCTCTGAGTTGTACAGCCCTCCCCATGCCCACCCAACCTTACGTCTGCTAATCGTAATGCCCCTTTTTCCCTCTTATCCCTCCCTTGCCACCCATCTTCCCCAGTCCCTTTCCCTTTGGTAACTATTAGTCCATTCTTCGGTTCTGTGATTCTGCTGCTGTTTTGTTCCTTCAGTTTTTTTCTTTGTTCTTATACTCCACATATGAGTGAAATCATTTGATACTTGTCTTTTTCGGCTTGGCTTATTTCACTGAGCATAATACCCTCTAGCTCCATCCATGTTGTTGCAAATGGTAGGATTTGTTTTCTTCTTATGGCTGAATAATATTCCATTGTGTATATGTACCACATCTTCTTTGTCCATTCATCTACTGATGGACACTTAGGTTGCTTCCATTTCTTGGCTATTGTAAATAGTGCTGCAATAAACATAGGGGTGCATCTGTCTTTTTCAAACTGGGCTGCTGCATTCTTAGGGTAAATTCCTAGGAGTGGAATTCCTGGATCAAATAGTATTTCTATTTTGAGTTTTCTGAGGAACCTCCATACTGCTTTCCACAATGGTTGAACTAATTTGCAGTCCCATCAGCAGTGTAGGAGGGTTCCCTTTTCTCCACATCCTCGCCAACATTTGTTGTTGTTTGTGTTTTGGGTGTTGGCCATCCTCACTGGTGTGAGGTGATATCTCATTGTGGTTTTAATCGGCATTTCTCTGATGACTAGCGATGTGGAGCATCTTTTCATGTTGCCTGTTGGCCATCTGAATTTCTTCTTTGGAGAAGTGTCTATTCATGTCCTCTGCCCATTTCTTAATTGGATTATTTGCTTTTTGTTTGTTAAGGTGTGTGAGTTCTTTATATATTTTGGATGTCAGCCCCTTATCAGATACATCATTTATAAATATATTCTCCCATACTGTAGGATGTGTTTTTGTTCTACTGATGGTGTCCTTTGCTGTACAGATGCTATTCAGCCTGATATAGTCCCACTTGTTCATTTTTGCTTTTGTTTCCCTTGCCTGGGGAGATACGCTCATGAAGAAGTCACTCATGTTTATGTCCAAGAGCTTTTTGCCTATGTTTTTTTCTAAGAGTTTCATGGTTTCATGACTTACATTCAGGTCTTTGATCCACCTTGAGGTTTACCTTTGTGTATGGGGCTAGACAGTAGTCCAGTTTCATTCTTTTACATGTAGCTGTCCAGTTTTTCCAACACCAGATGCTGAAGAGGCCGTCATCTCCCCATTGTATATCCAAGGCTCCTTTATCAAATACTAATTGACTGTATATGTTTGGGTTAATGTTTGGATTTTCTATTCTGTTCCACTGGTCTGTGGGTCTGTTTTTGTGCCAATACCAAATTGTCTTGATTACTGTGGCTTTGTAGTAGAGCTTGAAGTCAGGGAGTGTAATTCCCCTGTTTTATTCCTCCTTCTCAGGATTGCTTTGGCTATTCGGGGTCTTTTGTGGTTCCATATGAATTTTAGAATTATTTGTTCCAGTTCATTGAAGAAAGCTGTTGGTAGTTTGATAGGGATTGCATTGAATCTGTAGATTGCTTTAGGTAGTATAGCCATTTTGACAATATTTATTCTTCCTAGCCAAGAGCATGGGATGCATTTCCATTTGTTAGTGTCCTCTTTAATTTCTCTTAGGAGTGTCTTGTAGTTTTCAGAGTACAGGTCTTTCACTTCCTTGGTTAGGTTTATTCCTAGGTATTTTATTCTTGTTGATGCAATTGTGAATGGAATTGTTTTTCTGATTTCTGTTTCTGTTAGTTCATCGTTAGTGTATAGGAAAGCAACAGATTTCTTTTTTTTTTATATATAATTTATTTTATTATCATTAATTTACAATTACATGTGCAATATTACGATTATTAAACTACCCCTTCATCAGGTCCCCCCCACCAACCCCATTACAGTCACTGTCCATCAGCGTAGTGAGATGCTATAGAATCACTACTTGTCTTCTCTGAGTTGTACTGCCCTCCCCGTGCCCCCCCAACATTACATCTGCTAATCTTAATTTCCCTTTTTCCCTTTTATCCCTCCCTTCCCGCACATTTTCCCCAGTCCCTTTCCCTTTGGTAACTATTAGTCCGTTCTTGGGTTCTGTGAGTCTGCTGCTGTTTTGTTCCTTCAGTTTTTTTCTTTGTTCTTATACTCCACATATGAGTGAAATCATTTG